>JABUQX010026325.1:27500-30000 GCA_015478945.1 Trachelipus rathkii
AGCATGAAAAACAAAACCAAAGTTTTTTCCATCAAACAATTAGAAATACGAAAGGAAATTAGAGGCTAGTTGCCCCAACCCAGGGTATTAGCATCAGCTATATGCTGCTGAGTGGGGATTGCCTTACAAATTGACAGGAATAATGAAAAAAGTTTTGTCGTTGGCTTAGAAGTTTGCAAGTATTGAAATGACAGATAGAAAAATTTTCAATGGAAAATTAAAAAAAAGATCTGTGCATCAGGCGGTCACCTCATGGAAATTCACACCATTAACGGAGTACGTGGACGGAAGTAGGCCTTCAAAAATTGCTGCAATTAACAGGAGAGGAAATTCAAGAGAAAGGCGCGGAGAGAAGGATGACTACCTGAAATAGTAAAATATAAGGAAGTTAATGGTTTGCCCTTGGCTTACATTTTTAAGCTTTCTATATAAGTAATGACAATGAAAAGATTCACCTAATTTGTTTGAAGTGCTGCGGACCAAGAGCCAGAAAGAATATAAAAATTTCCGAAGTTCTTTCCGTGACGGAACCCTACTGGTGATCTGAAAAGTATGATTTTATAATTTAAATGCTTTTTTAAATCTTATTTTTAAGGTTTTAACCTTAAAAACCCTTTGAATAAACTGAAGTTAATCTATTAGAACGCGTAGTTGGATGCGTTGAGATGGATCCTCATTTTTTCAGCACAAAGTTGTTTAAGATCACATTCCCAGCAGAAAGGAAAGACGAAGATGATAGAAACGAAATAGTTTACCAAGTTAAGGGTACCAGTAGTAAAAAACAAGTTTTGCGAGTCCACCAGTGGAATACCATCAGTTACTATTACGCCATCATCGTCTTATCGTTAAGCTTTGAGAGGGAAGAGGTGAATATCCTTTTAAGATAGATTATATTCCTAGACATAATTGAGTTGCAGAAAAGGTGGAGAAGGAAGAGTATTTCCGGAATCGTCTCAAATGGAATTTGAAGCAAATTGGTTTATGTGATGATTTAGGTAAAAAGTATGTAAATGGGCAAGTGGTGCCTTCGGATGAAACAAAGGGAGGAAATTAGGAGCAAAGGTTAAAGTGGACATTTAGGTAAAAACAAAACGAAAAAGCAAAATGATTGTGAGGTAAAAAACCCTAAGATAATTATTGTTAATTTCCAACAAAAAGAAAGAGCTACAAGTTTACCATGGAGTATTAGATTTGACATAATTCTGGGAATACACTACAAGTTCATAAAGCTTAATTGACGCTGATAATTTCTGACGATATCGTTTCTGCAATGAAACTAGAAGTAGCCAAATTCAAATCAAACTCAATGAAAAGGAATCCAGTCCCGAAGATGTGATACGAACACGTACACGAAAGCTTACATTACTTAAATTAATTTGTGAAAACACTTTGTGACAAAATTTGTTACGTTTTAAAATGTTTGCCATTAAATAAATAAAATTTGAAGTTTCTCACAGATGATTTAACCTCAAGGGATTATATATCTTTCCAATAAATAAAAAAAGCTACGAGCATTAGTGTATGTTAAATAATATATATATATATATATAATATATATATATATATATAATATAATATATATATATATATATATATATATATATATATTTATATATTTATATATATATTATATATATATATATATATATATATATATATATATATATATTAATATATATATATATATTATATATTATATATATATATATATTATATTTATATATATTATATATATATATAATATATATAATATAATATATATAATATAATATATATATATTTATATTATATATATATATCTATATATATATATATATATATATATATATATAATATATATATATATATATATATATATATATATACAGGTGATTCAAAACCTCTGCGACAAACTCGGAGGGCTGATAGAGCAAACGATAAGGAACATTTATTGTTAAATAACCTATGTTGTATGACGCTTCGTTTCAAAGTTACGGACGATTAAAGGTACACTAGTTTATGTTGTGTGACGCGTCGAATGTAATTTACCGACGATTTAGGCTACTCCAATTTTTAATGTGTTTGTGCGTCTTGCGGTCAGTGTGTACGCTTTAACCGACTTCGGAAACACGTGGCAAACCTTTACCTTTGGCCCAATATTCATTTCGTTGAATTCAGTACAGTTGTAGGCATCGATTTTACGAATGGGATCACTACACTCTTTCCCGAGTTAACCGACTGCGTGAAATGTTTACGGTGGGGCGAACGGAAATGGACGAAGAGCGCACCTCATGTACCGGAAACGGTTTCCACACAGAAATCACCCCCACCACACAATGTTTGCTCGCCTTCATCAGCGCCTTCGAGATAATGGGACCCTTCTTCCCCGGTGCATTGGTGGAAGACCGCGTAATACGAGGACTCCTGCGTTTGAAGAAGAGGTGCTTGAGAGAGTCGCCAACGACCCGACGACTAGCACACGCTCCATTGCCCATGCCATGCCTTGCCATGCCATGGGTTC
>JABUQX010026325.1:40000-45000 GCA_015478945.1 Trachelipus rathkii
ATGCTAAAGCAGAAACTATATTTCAGGATAAATCTTTAAACCTTATAGACATAGGCTCATGTCGATTATCAGTTTCCAGTTAAGCTTTATCCAATTTTTTTAAAACCTACTAAATCAAACAAAATGAACAACAACGCTCATGGTGTTAAAAGTTTGTACTTTTTTCTAAGTAGTTAGTTAGTCAGTTATTGAAACAATGAGAAGTGAAATAAATTACTTTTTTTTGTATATCACACAATGAAAGTTAAAGTAATGAAGTAATTATTTTGAGAAATTTTAGATTTTACATTTTTTTTTTGGTAAAATAAAACACAGAAAAAAAGATGAATTAATATTAATTTTAGGCAATGGTTTTGCTGAGAGCATGTGGTAGTCCACGTGCGATCGGCAGTGCCTGCGCCGGGAGCCAATGGTATCCACTCTATGGTATTGATTAATTAAAAAAATTGTACATCGTCTATATTCATAGTTACAAACTTTAGGTACATAATTATGAATACTACTCTATGGTATTTGTTTAATTAAAAAAATAATGTACATGGCGTCTACATTCATAACTGCAAACTTAAATCAAATTTAAACTGAAATGAATTGTCGTAATTTTTGTTAGCTTAGGTGTGAAGCACCCCAAAAAATATCAATTTCTTTTTGCTTTTTTTATTAACTTTTTTAAAATTTTAATTACAGTTTTATTTGACTTTTAGGAAATGTGTTCGGATTCATGCAATCGATATGTATATGGAGGTGGAGGCGGATAACAGACATGATCGTAGACATAAAAATTGAGTTAAATATTAACTGGAATACAGGTAAATTAAATATAATTTATAATTTAGCTAGTTTCATTTAGAGGGACCAAATTATTTTTCACAAATTTTTGAATTACTGAATCTAAAAATATGTGTTCTGATGTCAGAAACCTGATATAATATTTATGGTTTGGACAAAATTTGCTTCGGTAAATGCGTATTACCAAGAAAGATTTATTTTAGCTTGTATAAAACATGCAGTTGTCATAAAATATATATTTCTAAACAAAGTACAACAAAATATAAAAACAATTAAAAAATTAAGCGATAATTTTCTTTGTGTCTTGTTTTGATTAATTCTTGAACATCAAAGGACTACTTTCCTGTTGAACTCTTATATATCACTTCATTTCTCGACAGTATATACTGCCTCTGAGAACTTGGATAGTGGACTCATTACTGAAATTAATGACTTCTAATATTGTCAGTTTGCCTTCAAAGCAGGTTCATTTGCATTTTGCATCAATCTGAGTTCTAATATGAAAGTAACTAAAGGGTTAAGAGAAGGAGTCTTTGTGGGACGTACAGAATGATCTCTCAGAGCATCATCAATTCCATTCTTTAAGTAAAAATCTTTTAAACACGAGAATATTTTTCATCCGAGGAGCACAAGAGTGTCTGAATGGTCATTTCGCTAAATACAAACCATGCTGTATGTTAGATATTTCGAAAAAGAACAGAAACTACAAAACCTTTCTTTTGGAGATTGATTATCAGGAGCTGGAACAACCTATGGCTTGGGCATTCTAGCCAAGAGTGTTTTACTTTGATATGGAATCGACAGTAAAGTAAACACCAACAAATGTTTGTTACTATCAGTCTTAAGTTTGCAGGAGTTTGATTACCTTTAAATATGATTTTCCTTATTATATACTATATATATATATATATAATATATATATAGTATTTGTCAAATATATATATATTATATATATATATAATATATATATATATATATATATTTTATATTAAATATTATAATATATATATATATATATATACATGAGAGAAGGATGTCTATATATAATATACATAAGATCAAAATATATATATATCTATATAATATATATATATATATATAATATATATATATATATATATATATATATATATATATATATATATATATATATATATATATTTTATAATATAAATATATATATTATATAAAGATTTATATAAAATATATATATAGTATTTTGTCAATATATAATGATTGATTAAAAAATTATTATGAAAATATAAAGTAATGCATTTTAAAAGTATTTTTTTAAAAATGTTTTTAAATTGCTCAAATATGTTAGTTGAGCGTAAAACATTATAAAAAATGGGAAATCATAGAAAACAAAATATCAGCGCAACTTGTGTCTAAGGAATATTTATATTTTACAATTCTTTTAATCATAAATTTGTTATATATGATTTTTACTTTTAATATATTAGTATAAAATTATTTTATTGTTATAGCAAATTGTTTATAATATTTTCTCTTATAAAGATTACTTGTTTTATATTTTTCATAGCGTTGGCTTTATTATATCTAAAGATGATTTTAGCTTTTCGATGGCCTCTCTCTCTCTCTCTGATCTCGTCTCTCTCTCTCTCTCGTCATCCTCTCTCTCTCGTCTCTCTCTCTCTCTCCTCTCTTCTCTCTTCTTTTCTCTCTCTCTTTCTCTTCCCCTCAAAATGAAATTTAACTCGTTGCAAGTCAAGTGAAATGCTCATGTATTAAAAATTGTAAAAATATTATTGCGCGTAACTTTAGGTCAGCGACTGGTTTGAATATATTCTGAATGTAAATATTATAAAAAAACAAAAAAACTAAAGCTGTTTTAACACCTTACTATTAAAGAGATAACTATAAAAAGGGTTATAACTACTTGTGTTGATGGTTCATTAGCCTCGAAGTACCAATCAAAGCGTAACTATATAACCTCTTGATGGTGAAGAAGGCGGCTTCAATAGTGAAAGGTCGAATCCCGAGCACCTGTAGATAGATAATTATATAATAGGCCCCTCAATGTATAAAAGAAGTCTAATTACGAGTTTTGTGTGCTGATCGAAGAACAACTCATACTACTACCTTGTGGGGCAGTGGAGGAACAAGCAGGAGAATAACAACAAGCCCATTTAATTACATATACAACGTAAATCGCCAGTTGAGGAAGAGGAGAGAGATGATAGATGAAGAAGAATGAAAGAAGAAGAAGAAGATAGAATAGTAAACACACAAGAAGAAGAAGAAGAAGAAGAAGAAGAAGAAGAAGAAGAAGAAGAAGAAGAAGAAGAAGAAGAAGAAGAAGAAGAAGAAGAAGAAGAGGAAGAAGAGATAACTCCCAACACTTCTGCCGCTACAGAATTGGCCTTTTCTTCTACTACAGAATTGGTGATCCAAGGAGTCAAACACCCCTCTCAAGACTCAAGAAGAAGTCCACTCTCTCGACACAAGAAGTAGACCACTGTCTCAAGACTCAAGAAGAGACAGTGAAAACCAACAGCCAAAACCCCAGTGCTCTCTGAGACGTCAGTCCCGACGTGGTTCCGTGTACTGGAGTTTCACTTAGGAAAAATTGCTTTGGAGAAGACGAAATACTTCGACACTCTTTCCAAGCTGCCCAGTGACGTCGTCGACTGTATCATCTCTGAAGAACTCGATTCTCAATCTTACACTCCGCTGAAGAAACAGTCATTAACATCTACGAGAAGAGTAGGACGGAGCTATTCAACGAGTTTATGTCTAAACAACCTTACAGTGGCAAGCCTTCCCTTCATCTACGAGAAATGCTTTGTTATGGTGCCAAATGGAAGATTGGAGAAAACATCATCCGAATGCAGTTATTGAAGATGCTCCCAACCAACATTCGACCAACAATGGCTTCGCAAACAGCACTTACCCTTGAACAACTTGATTAAGCAAATGATCTAGTGGTTTAGGTATCGTCCGCTCATGTCATGACAGTGTCCACAGCTACGACCGCACGAGCAAATACATTCTTGCCAGGCAACTCAGGGACAACAACAACAACAACAACAACAACAACAACAACAACAACAACAACAACAACAACAACAACAACAACAACAACAACAACAACAACAACAACAACAACAACAAACAAAAACAACAACAAACAACAACAACAAAACAACACCAAAAAAACAACAACAACAAAAACAAAACAAAAACAAAAACAAAAACAAAAACAAAAACAAAAACAAAAACCAAGAAAAACAAAAATAACAACAACAACAACAACAACAACAACAACAACAACAACGGGAATACCTGCAAGACCGTACATACAATCAAAATCAAACCCCACGTTTGCAATGCTCATATTTACTTCGCCCAACAGGCAAGGACATACAGGCGATGGTGCAAGTGGCCTGATAAAACTAATGTTCAGGTACAACATTCGTATTGCTCCTCTTCTAGAGCTTCTTCTCCTGCCCCAACAGAAACTAGAAGAGTGAGCTGATTGCTGCGCTTTAGTCAGTTCGCAACTTACTATCAATATCACAAATTATGGCACAGATGCTCTCTTCATCTTACACACCGGCGTTTCCATTTCTAGTCCATTTTTTCCGATGGCAACTAACATGTCCCTATTTGCAATAATGTCAATGTTCGCAGTCCAATGGCTTGCCTATCATGTGTCATAGTGAAAATAACGACAATGATATAAACGATCAAGAAGCTTCCCCGAGAATTTAATTTTACTTTCATAGTAACTTTATCTCGCAATGCCATGTTGGGTATGAGTTTCAACCACATTTATCTTAACTTAATCATCGAATTGTCGGGGAAAAACAACTACATTATGTATCACAGTAATAATGCGTCTCACCTACATGGCGACTATATTCATTATTATAAGTCTCTATTCATTAAGTATATGTAGACACTATCGCTTATCAAGAAAATATCTACAGCTATACATGAGATGAGAGGAAATTAAATACTAATATCACCGGATCTTCTGATTAAAGAGATCATCATCGGCATATTGTTTATAACGTTCAATCTAATCGATCATGTATTGCAGACAAACAATCTCCACAACTATTTCATCATTCATAAAAGAGACAAATCACATCTAACAGGATAAGAAAAGACAACATTGTATTGTATCAGCTGCTAAACTCAGTGTTTTGCAAAGTAACCTCCGCCCGTCTAAAAGCACCTAAAGG
>JABUQX010026325.1:57500-60000 GCA_015478945.1 Trachelipus rathkii
TATATATATATATATATATATATATATATATATATATAACTTGCTAAGTTGGTGGCTTCTTTTGTGAGCAAGTCCCTATATAAGATAATGATGGGGTTTAAAAATCCATATTTTAAATGAGGTATTTATTCAACATAAGTTAAAAAGTACCCTTCTGTTGAGAATTGAGATACTCTTTCTCTTCAAATTCTTCAGAAGTCTCTTGTGCTTAGCCGATGTTTTACCTCCCTTTCTCGGCGACTTTCGTTCTTGAGTTTTGCGAGTCGAAGATTTGGCTTCTCGGTGACTTAGCCGGCTGTTTACCTCCCTAGCTGAGATTAGAATTTCTTGGGTGGCTTATTTTCGGGCGATTGAGTTTCGGAGAGAAGTAGTAAGTCTGAATTAGTGAGTTTAGTGATTGAGTGAGTATCTCGACAAGGCGGGTTTATATATTATTTCATTTCGACTTATGCTAAAATTTTGCTTGCGCAAATTTTAGCAAATAGTTATAATGGAGTACTACATTACTTCCCACGCTAAACACGGAGTGAGAAAGTATGTTATAATAGTTATACAAGATATAAAAGCTAATCATCATTCAAATGTATGCATATTTGAGTGCATTCGAAAAATGCGCGCAAACATACAAAACATTTCAATGAGGTAAAAAGAATAATAAATAAAATACATAAAGTAAAAGTACTTTCAAATGCAAGCATATCTAATTATGTCCGAAGACATAAGTACACATACAAACATTTGAATGTATAAAAATACATAATGTTTTAAATAAATATTTAAATTAAATATATCGCACATAAGTTTGCTTGGAGAATGTCACTTGACGTCTTGGATTTCGACGTAAATTCTTCTTCTGTTGGCACTGAATGTCAATTGAATAGTTGAATAACAAGGAAAGGTCCAGTCAGTAAAGGAGCTTCTGATGTTTTCTTGATTCGATCAACACATGTGTGCATGTTTTTAAAGCTTCGTGACATATGTAGAGGCGAAGATTGCCTAAAATCTAGTCCTTTATTGTAGCGATAAATTTTTATAAATATTTAATAGGCAACATTGATCGAATCGGTGAATCCAAGGAAAGGTCCATTATAAGGCGTTTCTAATGTTTTCTTGATTCGATCAACGCGTACGTAAACATTTTTCAAAGCTTCGGGTATGAAAGAAACATTGCGGGACATTTGTAGAGGCGAAATTGCCTGAAATCTAGTTTCTTTATTTTAGTGGTAAATTTCTTGATAAGAAGGAAACGTATTAAAAATGGGAGATGGCAACAGAAAACCAATTTAGAATTCGAAAAAGGAATCAGTCGTAGTGGAATTCCCAAAAAATGAGTTTCTGACCATAATCCAAAATTAATTGAGAATGAGAAGTCTGTATCGATAATGTTCGCTTGAGTCATTTTTTGGAGTGATCTGATTTGGAAGTTTTAGTATTATTGTTTTTTTTTCTTCATTTTGATTGTTTTCCTATGGTTATCAGAAGACGCTGATTGAAGTTCTGGGTGTTTTTCTCCGGGTTCACCAATTATATAGGGAAAAGGATTTGCTAAGTTGGTGGCTTCTTTTGTGAGCAAGTCCCTATATAAGATAATGATGGGGTTTAAAAATCCATATTTTAAATAAAGGTCTCTCTTCACTCTAAGTGAAGAAGTACCCCTTCTGTTGAGATACTCTCTCTCTCTCTATTCTTGAGAAGTCTTGCGCTTTTCCGATTGTTTACCTCCCTTTCTCGGCGACTTTCATTCCTGAGTTTTGCGAGTCAAAGATTTGGTTTCTCGGTGACTTAGCCGGCTGTTTACCTCCCTAGCTGAGATTAGAATTTCTTGGGTGGCTTATTTTCGGGCGATTGAGTTTCGGAGAGAAGTAATAAGTCTGAATTAGTGAGTTTAGTATGTATGAATTTTGTGAGTGAGTATCTCGACAAGTGTGTTTATATATTATTTCATTTCGACTTATGCCAAAATTTTAGCAGAAGTTCGAACATAAATGAAAATTTTTTTTGCAAATAGATATAAATGTCAGTTACTACACAACACAACACACACACACACACACACAAACACATATATATATATATATATATAATATAATATATATATTATATATATAATTATATATATATATATATAATATATATATATATATATATTATATATATATATTATATATAATATATAATATTTATGCTCTTTCTTTTATTAGCTAAGAAAATAAAAATGAAATAATTCTGAAATTATTTGGAACAACAAAAAGTGAAACTAGTTATTTTCTTTATTAAGAAATTACTTTTTATGTCACTGTAGTATTATTAATATTTAATAGGTTTCAAAATTTATTATTTTTATTTCACTGGAATAGTAATTAGTTCGCATAAATTCTTTATTCTATTCCTAACTTTTCACAAATAAATGTACTTTTGACCACACTATCTCTTAATTATGATTTTAGATTATAATTTCCCTGTTGTTTGCCTGAGGCAAGCGTAAACCTGCCCTAATCCG
>JABUQX010026326.1:5000-14515 GCA_015478945.1 Trachelipus rathkii
TCTATTGATCCTTTCTCTTCCTTTTTATTCATAATCTAAACTCTATAGCCTTCTTCAGCTCTCTTTATTCTCTTGTCATCCTTCAGAGTTCGCAAGATATGCTGAGAGCTCAAACCATGTGATAATTGATGATATAATTGATTTTGCCTTATAGTTTCCGTTAACCATGAGAATGGTTGGCAAAAACTCTTAGAATTTTTCAAGTATTTGCCATTTATTAGCAGTCAAGGCTTAAATGATTGATTGTTCTATTAATATAAACTTGCAGAGGTCTTTTCAAACATTCAGTTCTTTCTAGAATCAATATTGCTATTCCACCTTGGTGGTTTAACGTCTTGAAAAATTAGTGTGTGTATTAATGGGACTTGCAAGGATTTGTCCAAGTCTCTTTGTTTCTTTAAGTTAATTACAGCTCAAAAACTGGAATGATTGAAATGTGTACAAATATCCTACATTTCTTTATTAAATCACACTTTTCTTTGAGAAAATAAGGCACCTTTATAAATTGAAGTTTTTGAATAAAACAAGAAAAAATTGTGTATCCTGCTAAATCAGTTCCAGTTTCATGTTATATGCTCCATCTCGAAGAATCAAATGGATTTTGTTAGGAGGAATTTCCCAATTATTCATCATAATTTCAAAAATCATAGTGATTTTAATTCCAGAATGGAACCTGGGAAATACTTTCAATGGAGTACACAGTCCATTTTTTTCAAACTCGCTGGTAAGCCAGAGTGCAGTTAAAGAAGTAAATGAGTCGTTTGAATTATTTAGCTCTCTATATATCTGTAGTAAATGATATCTTATCAGCCTTAGATAACTTCTCGAATACTGCTGATCTCAATTTCCTGTATGAAGTTGGTAACATATTCTCTACAAAATATTTTCTACTAGCGAATAAGGATATTTTGGTTTTTTTGAATGATGTATGGGCAGATGAAGTTCTAATTGAATTCCTTCTCATTCTGTTGTTACTATAATGACCTGTTAACTCAATTGCTTTAGTAGATTAATTCATTATATGTTTTCGTGTAGATTTTGTGGGTGTCGATTAATATGCCAACATTTTTGTGCTGAGAAAACTTCTCTCAAAAATCACTTATTTCACCGCTTGGTATCTATTTACTCTTTTTAGTCTTCCTTCCTTGTCTAAGAATAATACAGACTCTCCCTTTTTACTATTATAAATTTTTGGACTCCAGATTATCTCTTTATATGCATAATTTTCATATGTTCCATGAGAAGTGGACGTTGTACTAAATATATTAGATTTTAGTTGAAAGTTAGATTAAAATATTTTTTTTACATTTCTATGATAGTTAAAGGAAAGCTCACAAGAAATTCCAGCGTTTCGGGCGAATTTTTTATGTGATTCCGGCTAATTCCCCTTTTTTTTGTTTATTTTCCAGCGTTTCGGCGAACTGAAAAATTTCAGTTCCGTACAACCCCATATATATATATATATATATATAATATATTATATATATTTATAATATATATATATATATAATATATACTATATATACGGTATATATATATATATAATATATAGTATATATATATATATATATATAATATATATATATATATATATATATATATATATATTATATATATATATAATTATATATATATATATAGTATATATATATATATATATATATATATATATATATATATATATATAATATATTATATATATATATATATATATATATATATATATATATATAAAATATATTATATATATATATTATATTTATATTATTATATTATAATATATTATGATAATATATATATATAATATATATATATATTATATATATATAAATATAGTATATATATATTATATATTGAGAATATATATATATATATAGTTATATCTATTATTATATATATATTATATTATATATATATATTATAGTATAATAAATATATATATATAATATATATATATATATATATATATATATATATATATATATATATATATCACATATTGGAAGAGCACCATATATTTTGTATATTAGTTTTCTTTCTTTTTGTGCAGGTTTTTAAGTTTTAATTGTAAATATTTTGGTTTAGTTGCTGTATATCTAATTAACTTTGCAATCAGATCTATAACATCAAGAGCCCATTGTTCATTTAGAGTTTTTAAAACATTTCTCTATTTACATGTAAAATTTTTAATGGATTTTATAATAATAAATAATAATAATAATAATAATAATAATAATAATAATAATAATAATAATAATAATAATAATAATAATAATAATAATAATAATAATAATAATAATAATAATAATAATAATAATAATAATAATAGGATATAAAAGTAAAAATGTTTTTACATAAATGGCAAACAAAGTTATTGTGATGGTTATAAGTATATGGAATTTCTTGAATTAACTATAAAAACTATTCATACAATTATGAAATATTAATAAAGCTCCTTATATACTTCTGTACTTTCATACTTAAGTTAGACCCTCTTGTATTTGATTTCTTTGAAATAAATTGTTTTCACCTAGAGAAATTTTTTCTTTTAGGTATCCACCTTTAATTGAGCAACTTAAGAAAATGGTAAAGAACCTGCACAATCCTCCTTTATGGGATAACAGTGACCTTGTAATATTACCTGGAAGTCAAGATGGACTTTGCAAAACTATTGAAATGCTTTTACAGCCTAATGATTATTTTGTTACTCAGGAACCATGTTATACAGGAACTTTAGCTATTGTAAGTGCTTTTTTTATTATTATTTGTTTCAAAAGTATCAGAAACTTTTATATATGTACCTTAAATTTGTTTTTACATATATATTTAAATATCTATTCCAGTTATTTCCTTATACCCCCAAATTTTTAGCAGTAGAATGTGATGACAAAGGAATGATTCCTAACTCCTTAAGGAATTGTCTTTCATCATGGGATCCTAAGGATATTAGAGAGAAAAGCGACGGTGTTCCAAAAGTAAGCTTAAATTTTATTTTTTATGTACTGACTTTTCGCTTAATATTCTCCCTTTATCTATTTTTTCAACTTCTTTTCATATACACAATTTCAAGTGTCACGTATCGGAGCATATCTTTAATTTGGTCCTGGTTTCCAATTTTTTCCAAAATCTGGTAAAATTTGGAAACCTCTGGCCTTTAATCTTTTTTCTAAATTTCACTATGAATTCCTAATCTTTTCCTAAAAATGATTAAGCTATTTAGTCTTTGGAGATATTTTCAATAAGCTTTACTTGATAATAGCTGTTTGAGGAATTCCTCACCCTCAAATATAACTTTGGAACTGATCCCTAAAAGAATAGCAATTTTCAAATTCAAAGAAAAAATTATTAAAAATTATTATTTTTGTTAGTTATCCTTCTCTTGAATTTGGTTAAAGTCGTTCTATGGTTGCTGTTGTGGATAGACACCATTTAATTATCCTTTAAATCTATCAGCAGTGGTGTTCCTCAGAATTCTCTTCTACCCTCAACTCTTTTTCTATATTGCATCAATTTTTTACTGTCTCTCCTGTCCACTATTTTGATGTCAATTTTGTTTTTTTTTAAATTGATCTACTGATGTTTTTCCTCCCATTTATTTACTATATGAATATATAATTAGGATGTATTAGCTATATGCTTTCATTTTGAACAATTTTCTTATTACTTTATTTTTAAAAAAGCAACAAAAAAAATAAATAAATAAATTTTTTTATTTAAACAAAATAAAAAAAAAACATGTTGGCTTAACTCAACAACCCTAAATGTATGTAGTTGGAGTTTAGAAAAAACAGGTTTCTATATATTTTTTCTTGAGTGTGTGTACAAAAGTCACTGGTCAACTGGTCACGTCCACTAAGAAGCGGCGATACTGCGTTGGATTACATAATCAGGGACTCCTCCTAGGGTTAAACGGAAGTGATCGACGGTTTATGTGATTTATATTCCAGACAGCAAATTTAATTCCCGTATGAAGGCAAAAATGCCATCAGACTGAAAAAACAGGGATTCGGAGAGGATATGAGAAACTGCGTTCAAAGGGAACATTATGTAGGGAAATAAAGAACTTATTTCTAGATGCCCCAGGGTGTTGCATCCTACCAGGATGTGGTGAATCGAGAGGATCATATGAATGGCAAAATACGATAACAATGAGTGAGATGTGTGCGTGACCAATATAGAGTCACCTCTGGGTGTCGGCTTAGTCAGTATCAGAAAGACCATCTCCTCATAAGAGGCTTCAAAGTAGGGAGGTTTACACCCCCGTACGTCATCCTCTCAGCAGTCTTGCCAACATACGCTGATCCTTCTTTTAAAAGAGGCGTAATATTCAGTAGCAGTAATAAGGCCCCGTTCAAGGAAGGTATGAGTTTTTGAATTTCCCAGAATTAGCCTGTTCATTTCCCAGGATACCAACATGAAATGAAACACAACAGAAGTTCAAAATCTTCTTTTGAGTATGGAGTCGACAAATGTGTTTTTGAATCTCAGACACCAGAAGGTTTCTAGAGGATTGAGACTCAAGAACAAGTGTTCGGTAGAAGTCTGAGAAGATGGTATTCGTTTTGTACCCGTTAAGGGCTGAAACCCTAAAAAGTGCTAAAATAAGAGCCACTGTAAATATGGATGAGTAGGATGGGAGAGAGAGAGATAAGAGGCGATCTGTCAGGTCGGTGAATACCTTCACCAAATCTGCATGATCAAGAGTAGGGCAGGGTTGGTATTTATTTCGATGTTGATAACGATCTCCTACACACTTGCACGGGTAGGTATAGCTACATCTCGCTGTAGATGTATGACAAAGCAACCCATAACGGGATGGGGAGAGTAAAAAAAAGAAACGGTAACCACAGCTGAAGCAAATGGCTAGAAGGACGGGTTGTGGGCTACTACTTCAAGAAGAGAAATCAAAACTGAAGGTGCAGAGGCCTGGAAAATAATGTAAAGCGAATACAAAAGTAGTCCTCTTCTCAGAGGAAGAAGCATTACAACCATTTCCACCTCCACGTTGACTTTCGGCTTATAACGGAAGTCTCCAGTTGCAATGCAAAGACCTTTATTTTGAACGGAGTCCAGGAGACGTGGAAATGATTCAGAGGTCTGGAGTATATGGAACATATGTAATCCAATTTCGTTCTCACTATAACTATGAAAAGTCAGAGTTGGGTTCTGTTTGCGCAACAAATGGTACAAGTGAGGTGACAAAGAAGATTCAGAGGTCGATAGCAGCTTCTTTTCAGGTGATGCATATGTGGAAGGTGTGACAATTGTTTGTCACAGATGAGACCCAAACACTTAACCTGCGACTTTATCTTGATGGGGGACAAGTGCAGGACCAGATATGTGGAAAATTCCTCGACCGGCCCGTCGAATTCGCCGGCGAAATAGCACAGCCTTTGTCTTTTGTGTTGAGAATCGATATTTAAGGGAACAGGTTAGTCGTTGAGGGGAGGATTTTCAAATCACGGAAGGTGAAACTAGTTGGTAATTGGCCCAAAGGTTTCATCGAAGAGACCAGTGCTGCTCATTTACGGAAGAGGCGCTTACCGTTAGTTAGGAAAGATTCCTTGTATTGAAGATACGGAGGAGAAAGATTCAAGAGAAAAGGTTTCGGTAGTGTTGTCAAAGGTACATATGGTAATTTCTCTTTGGTACGCCTTGCGGTCTCACGGCGGTCAAACTTGTGAGAGCAGTATTCCAGGACCTGTTGTTCAAATTTATAGGAATTAGTGGATGGAAAGGGCAGAATGAAGACTTTGCATTTCGGACAGGTAGGTGGAAGGTCACAGGGGCGAGATGATAACCCCTGCAGCATGACCAAGTAGGATGAGGAGATCGGCGATATTTTTGAGGGTGTCCGAATTTCTGGCATCGAAAACACCTCTGGCCTGGAATGTACGGGCGTACATCGAAAATGATAAAGCCTGTCTTTAGCTTTGTAGGAGGAAGCGTACTGAAAGCGAGTAGCAGTGTGACATTCAATTTGGTAGGGAGTGTTGTAGTTGGAGGAAATCTTTATATAACAGTGACATGCATATATTTCTTTTTAAGATGGCGTCTGTCTCTTCACTTGTACCTCAAGAGAAAAAGAGGTATTTCTGATTGTGTCCGGGGGTGGAAAGGACTGGAATGTTGCTCAGTGATGAAAGATGTTAAAGTTTCGCGCCCTGACTCCTTGAAGCAGCGCGTACAAGAAGGGAGCCATTTCTCATCGGAGTCCCCTCCAGGTCGATAGTGTCCTGAGAATCTTCTAAAGCTTCATTTAGTATAAGAAGAATATGTGCTGTCAGTTGAAGCAACATTGAAGTGTTCAAGTAGAAACATAGTGGAAATCCAGGATTGCTCTGGATGCCCGGAGGCGGGTCGATAAAACCGAAGTGGGTTGGCAAACAGTCACAGATCGAGATTTAAAATTCCTGGGAGACGGAATTACCTGATATCTCCCGTAGGGTAAGGCTGTGGGAGTTACAGCAGAGATGGGGGTCGGTTCCGCTCTACTAAGGTGTATGATACTAGGAGCATGAGTCGATGCAATTGCAATATGGTAAGTATGAAAGAATAGTGGATAGAAGAAGGAGAATGACGATTTTGCATTTCGGACACAAAGGTGGAAGGTCAAAAGGGGTTAGATGATTACCACTGCAGCATGACCGAGTTGGATGAAGAAATCGGCAATATTTTTGAGGGTGTCCGAATTTATGGCATCGTAAACAAATTTTCAGGAGTGGGATATAAGGTCGTACATCGTAAATAGTGAAACCCCTCTTTACCTTTATAGGAGGAAGCGTACTGAAAGCGAGTAGTGGTCTGATATTCGATTTGGTACGGGCTGTTCTAGTTGGAGGAAATCTATATAATCAGTGACAGGCGTAGATTTCCTTTTTAAGTGATTTAAGATGGCGTCTGTCTTTTCACTTTGTACCTCAGGAAAAAAAAGAGGTATTTCTGATTGTGTCAGGGGGTGGAAAGGACCGAAATGCTGCTCAGTAATGAAAGATGCTAAAGTTTCGCGCCCTAACTCCTTGAAGCAGCGCGTACAAGGAGGGATCCATTAGTCATCGGAGTCACCTCCAGGTCGGGAGTGCCCTGAGGATCTTCTAAAGCCTCATTTAGTATAAGAAGACTATGTGCTGTCTGTTGAAATATCGCTAAGTGTTCAAGTACAAACATAGTGGGAATCCAACATTGCCCTGGAAGTCCGGATCCGAATAAAAAAAAACAAAGTGAAGTGGACTGGCGAACCACGCATCGAGATTTTGAATTCGTGGAATGCGGAATCCCTCATGTCTCCCGTGAGGTAAGTCATTGGGAGTTGGAGCAGAGGTGGGGGTCGATTGCGATCTAGCGTCTATGATTCCAGAAGCATGAGTCGATGCATTTGCAATATGGTAAGCATGGAAGAATAGTGGATGGAAGAAGCAGAATGAAGAATTTACATTTCGGACGGAAAGGTGAAAGGTCACAGGGTCGAGATGATAACCCCTGCAGCATGACCAAGTAGGATGAGGAGATCGGCGATATTTTTGAGGGTGTCCGAATTTGAGACATCGAAAAAATCTTCTTGGGAGTGGGATGTAAGGGCGTACATCGTACATAGTGAAGCCGATCTATACCTTTGTAGGAGGAAGCATACTGAAAGCGAGTAGCACTCTGGCATCCGATTTGGTAAGGACTGTTTTAGTTAGAGGAAATCTATGTACATCAGTGACAAACATAGATTTCCTATTCAAATGATTTAAGTTGGCGTCTGTCTCTTTACTTTGTAACTCAGAAGCAAGGAGCAAAGAGGTATTTCTGATTGCTTTCGGGGGTGGAAAGAACTGGGATGTTGTTCAGTAATGAAAGATGTTAAATTAGACTTAACCACTGGAAACCTTCTTCTTCAACACCGAAATATAGATAGGCATAGATAACAATAAAACCTATGATAAATATAAAAGAAAACACATTCTGGAAGCGTACACGGAAACCGCTCTCATCCTATGTCTAGACCTCAGAAACAGAAATCCTCATCCGAAATTCCACAACATAGGTGAACTGTTAATGTGTCTTTGGATGAGCCCCCCCCCCCTGAACATCTTGCCCGGTCCCCCTTCCATGCACCAAATGTATTACGCTGAGCCCAAGATTTTACATCCAATTGCAGGACAGCATCTCAAGTGGTTTGCTGAGGTTCGCGTCCCCAGAAATGGGTGACCTGGTTAAGGTGGTAAAGATAGTTTTTTTATTTAGCGTGACAACTACCTGGATTAGGGAAAAGAAACTCTCATAAGAGGGAGAAGAAATACGTACCATTGTATGCTTTACAAGGAAAATGAACAAGGAAATAATAATAATAATAATAATAATAATAATAATAATAATAATAATAATAATAATAATAATAATAATAATAATAATAATAATAATAATAATAGTATTTTTTTTTTTAGGATGTGTACAGGGACCACCACTGCACGCAAAAAGAGCGGCCATACTGTGTCAGTAAAACTAGCAACATGGGAAGTCCCTACACAGAAAGAGGAAAAATTAACGGGATCAACAGGTTCAAATTCGATAAAAGATGTTCAGCTCATGGAGGAACGCAAAAATTTTGGTAGGGGGGAAATAAGGGTGGGGGAGGGGGAGTCAGAGAAAATATGAGCAAGGCGATTCCGGAAAGGAATGGTAAGTACGTCAGGGGGAAGAACTTGAGTCGGATGGCTGAGATTGCGTCGCAACTCACATATATATGGTCGATGGTAAGAGGATCACACGAAGAACAAAACAAACAGGATGGGGTCCTCTCTCACCATGTGAAAGCCATGCGTGAGATTGGTATGTCCAATTCGTAAACGGGTAAGATTTGAACCAAATCCTGCCGGCGACTCAGTTTACAAGAGGACAGCCAGTGACCTAAACGAGGTTTACATTCTGTAGCTTGGTGCCACGAGAATCTCCGCCAATTCTCTTCAGCAGAGGGAGGAAACCCTGACGACACACGCGTAAAAATCAGTCGCAGGGAGGTGTCCCAACAGTATATTCAGTGGAAGGAACCGTGTGCTGGTTACCCTGCTGGTGGCAGCACGGTTGGTTTCCGTATCAGCTTCTTCGTTCCCCGGACACCCACATGGGAAGGGACCAAACAAAACTAAATGCCGGGCCATTCATTTTTAAAAAAAACCAAAAGAAAGGCCCCCGGAAATTTGAACTTTGGACAGATGAATCAAAGGTTTCTTGTTGACCGGTTCAAAGCAGAGCCAAGAGAACGCTCTGGTCGAAAGATTGTCAACGAGATCCGGCGCTGGTAGGTTGCTTAAATAATAATAATAATATAATGAATAATATATAATAATAATTATAATATAAATAATAATAATATATAAAATAATAATAATAATAATAATAATAATAATAATTTTTTTTTTTTATTATTATTTATTATTATCTTCCTTCTTCTCCAAGATCTTGGGGTAAGGTGCGTGGAATGCATAGGAAAGAAAGTAGCTAGAAGAAATGGACCAAGTGAAAGAAAGTCA
>JABUQX010026327.1:5000-10000 GCA_015478945.1 Trachelipus rathkii
ATATACTTCTTATGTTTCATGGTGCAGATAAATAAGTATTTTAACTTTTTTTTTCATATTCAGTTAGTATATAATACTAGCAATTAATTAAGATGTGAAAGAGAAAGATACGAAATATGAAACTATTAATTAATTTGTAAAGTAAGCCAAAACGTTGATTTTGCATGAGAAAGAAACGGCTTTTAGTGCTACCAAGTGAAAGAATTCAAGGTAGGGTAAAAATAAGATTTTTTTGGAAAAATACGTTCCGTATTGGTTTTTGTTTTTCAATATATTGATGTTGTGTATACATACAAAAACATATCATACAAACCTGAATTTGGATGGCAGTAAAACGGCAACCTATCAACCTATATTGATCGACTATGCAGTAAAACAACACAACCTAACCTATATTGATTGACGATGCAGTAAATTAACGACTCTACCTCCCAGAAGGGTCAACTTTGGCTGTAAAACTGTTTCTCATTTTTTTGCGGGAAAGTTTTTTTGCACTTCCGAAATATCCCGAGCGTCGCTATGGCTCGGGCGCTGCCACAAACGTAAGATTCTTAAAAAAGTACGATATTATTAAATAGTTCAATTTTTTTTTGATTCACAATGAAATTTACTGTTTGTATCATATAATAATAATATATGAAAAAAAAAAAATAAAAAAAAAAACATTTATCTGCACCATGAAACTTAAAGGATAAACATTATATATATATATATATATATATTATATATATATAATATATTATATATATAATATATATATATATATATATATATATATATATATATATAATATATATATATATATAATATAGTATATATAGTATGACTCAAAATTAGGAGAACGAATAATGGAAAACGTGTATTTGTATGTTCTAGATCTAGAGTTGAGCGATGGTTAGTTGTAGTCACGGGCTGCGGAGTCGTAAATAAATTTTCGACTCCGACTCAGCAACTCCTTAAATTCAAATTTGGATTTTCGACTCCCGACTCCACTTAAACTAAAAATTTTTCGACTCCGACTCCGACTCCGACTCGAGCAGTCAAATAATTTTCGACTTCGACTCCGACTCCAACTCCGCAGTTCAAATTCAAAATTTTTACTCTTACTTCACTTAGTGCCTACAGAGTTACAGTAAAACATTTTTTTGTTTCAACTATTTTTGTTCGCTTGCTTTATGAGAATAAAAAAAATATACCACTTTTCCAAGGAATCTAATCTCAAATTCTATACGGTAAACTACCGTAAAGACATCAAAGATGCAGGCGCAACACATGACAAACAAATATATAACGGTAATTATAAAGCAAATTATTTTTATTTTGTATTATAAAACAGCCATTATAAATTCATAAATTATTTAATAATTTCAGTTTCAATAATAATAATAATAATAATAATAATAATAATAATAATAATAATAATAATAATAATAATAATAATAATAATAATAATAATAATAATAATAATAATAATAAATAATAATAATAATCATAATATAATCAATAAATAATAATAATAATACATTTTTAATGAAAATTTATGGTAACGATCTACCTATCAATTTCTCTTGCACATTAGTGAAACAGAATTCCTCCATTCTGATTATATAGTGTCTCTAGATGTTGAAAGTCTGTTCACTAATGTTCCAGTTAAAGAAACTTATATACTTAAAGAAGTTTATGAAAACAGAGATAAACCACTACCTAATATTGAAAAAAACTATTTTAAAAAAAGCTCTTAACTATCTGTACTACAGAAACCCCTTTTAATTTTAATAATGAAACATTTATACAAAAAGATGGTGTTTCGATGGGATCTCCATTGGGCCCAACGTTCACCGATTTCTACATGTCTCATATTGAAAACCAAATTATGAATGAAAATAACACATTTAATCTGAAGACATATTTAAGATACGTCGATGACACTTTTGTCATATTTGAAAATTCAAATCACTTAAAAAATTTCATAGAAAGGCTTAAACAACTGTCCGTCCTAAACTTCACTTATGAAGATTTTAAAGATAAAAACTGAAATTCTAGATATCTTAACTTTGTTTTAAAAATGGTAAAGTTGAAAGAGAAGTAAATGTTAAAAGCACAGATAAAGGTTTTATACACAAATTAATGATTCTAATATATCCCGAAAGATATAAATTATTAAAACCCTAATTCACAGAGCTTTATAAAAAATAAATTACGTCAACATAATTGAAAGTAGACAGTGGATATAGAATAATAAATAAACTTAATTAACAATGGCTACCTCAAAATTAAAATAGAAAAAGGTTAATTAAATAGAATTATAAACAACATTTAACTCCCAAATAAAATTCACTGACATGGAAAAGCAAGATAACTTTTTATTTTAATCATTAAATTTGACAAACTTTTCTAGAGACGAGCGAAAATAGTAAAGGAACATGTTGAGTCAGAAAAAAGTGTCCATGTAAGAAGCTACTACAAACCGAGACGAGTGTCCTCATATTTTAGTACCCGTGGTCATTGTTCGGAGGATTACAGAAGTTATGTTGTGTATCAATTTAAATTGCAAAGAAGTAGGATGTAATTCCTCTTATGTGGGAGACACAACCAATACTTTAAGAACCCGAATTATACAATACAGGCATAAACCCAGTAAAATATGGGAGCACTACACACCGTCACAAATCTCCTACAATTGAAATTGCTAGTTGTTTTAAAATCTTTTTTCAAGTTGTCAATTTCAACTATCTTCGTATAGCAGAATCTCTTTTTATATTAAAAAAACTTAAACCAGACATCAATGTGGAATGGAATGAAAGGCATGTGTTCTTAAAAAATTTTTTTATGGAATATTAGAATGTGTTTTGCAAGTAAGCCTAGTATCTCCTAGATAATTGGCTTGTACTTGCAAATAATGTAAGCTTTTTTGATTTTCATCAAAACCTATTTTTTAAAACACTTCCACAGAATTTTCAAATTTATAATTTAGATTTTTTATATTTAAGAAAATGTTATTTTTGTAAGCTGCAATTTTAAAATGATAAGATTAAAGTTAATCGTTTACAATGCCTGGATGATACCATGAGAAATCTGTCGAACAATATAATTAAATAGTTTTAACTTCTTTTTATTCATAGAATAGTTCCTTAAGAAATTTCTTCTGAAATCAAGAATTATTTAGAAGAATAGAAAGAACTTGTAAGAAAGTACGTTAAAATTGATCGCTGAACTAAATTTTCTTTGTAATATAATAATAATAATATAATAATAATAAAAATAAAAATAATAATAATTATAGCGATAATAATAAAGATAATAAGTGATAATATAATAATGAAGTAATATTCGTTTGCTTATTTGAAAAGTCGGCGATAATAATGTTGGTAATAAATAATAATAATTAATAAAAATTAATAAAATCAATAATAATAATTTCTATAAAATTTTTTCAGACTCCGATCCGACTCGACTCCACTTATCCACAGGAATTTTTCGAACTCCGACTCCTCTTGCACAGAATTTTCGACTCCGAACTCCGACTCTGGGAAAATTGCACGACTCCACGAGACTTCCGACTTTCACGAATCCGACTACCGACTTACCGCAGAACCCTGGGTTGTAGTGCAGAAAATTGGTAGGAAAATAGTATAATTACGAAGTGAGGACTCTTACGGGTTGCTTAATAAAGGTACAAATAAATATAGGATTCAAAGGTCAAGGATTCAAAAAGAAGTTTCTCTTTACCGAGAATAAAGTTTTTATTCAGTAATTCGAAAGGTGGAAGAAAGCGTATCGAATTCAGGGAACATTATCTATAGAGCTTGTTTTGACAGGAATAGATACTCTTCTGAACAAGTTCACCGAAAAAGAATGAACTAAAATGTCAAGAGATGTGGTTCGAAGCTAGTCAAAATGGTCCCGACATTTTGCAAAAAAAAAAAAAAAAAAAAAAAAAACTGTTAATTTTAAGAGTTTTTGTAAAACAACGAGTCCAAAAGCAAACCCAACCATAATAAATTTAAAATACAGATAAACCTGACATAATGGATAACTATAACCTAACCTAACAACCTAAGCACCTAACTTTCCTACATTTAACCTTTACTAACCTAACCTAACTATACCTAACTTTACCTAACCTAAAACCTACCTAACATAACCTAACTAACTAACTAACTAAACCTAATGCCTAAACCTAACTACACTTTCAAACCTTGAGTTACAAGATGGTATTAATGTTTTAAAGATATAGGTTCAAAATAAGATAACAAGCTGGGTAAACACTTGAAAGGTATTGTATACTTCATTTTAGTATCAAAGTTTTTAAAATTTAAAAGGGGTAATTTTTTTCTTATTATTATTATTATTATTATTATTATTATTATTATTTATTATTATTATTATTATAATTATTATTATTATTATTATTATTATTATTATTATCATAATAAATATAATAATATTATAATAATAATAATATAATAAAAAATAATGATTATATAATAATTCACAATAATAAATCGAATATATTATTATTTTATTATTTATTATTAATTATTATTATTATTATTATTATTGTTATTATTATAATATTATTATTATTATTTATTATTAATTATTATAATTATTTATTCATTTATCTAATTATTCTTATTAGTTATATGATTCTTATTATTATTATCATCTCTTATTATTATCAATTATTATTAATTAATTATTTATTATTATTCATTATTATCTATTATTATTTTATTATTATTATTATTATTATTATTATATATTATTATTATTTATTATTATATTATTATTATTATTATTATTATATAATAATAATAGAAATAATCCCATAGTAATAATAATAATAATATAAAATAAAAGATAATATATAAAATAAGTATGAAGGAACAGTGCATATTTTATTCTTTGATATTATCAATTATTATTATTATATATGAATTATTATTATTAATTATTAGTTATTCGTATTTTTATTATTATTATTATTAATCAGATAT
>JABUQX010026327.1:12500-25000 GCA_015478945.1 Trachelipus rathkii
TCGATGGCTGGAAAAAGATTGGAGGGAGTTAGTGAGTGTAGGTATGTAAAGGAGAGTTAAAAGTGCCGTAAAACCCCCAGAGCTCTATCCTTATCAAGGAGAAGATAGTACTGTGGTGTGGAGAAACACTTCAGATTATGTGATGCGTACTCATACAAAGTAGCGCAACAACAACCCCAATACTAGTGAAGCAAGCAACTGGAGGTTTTGGGAAGAAGCTTCGAAGGCGCTTCAGAACATTCAAGCCTGTTTGAAGAGTTTATGTTTACGAAAGGAAACGTAATGTGAAAAGGAAATTCAAGAATTATATATTATATTATAATATATTATTATATTATTTATATAATAATATATATATCTTATATTATAAAAAAAATATATAATATATATATATAAGTTATATATTATACTACTATGCTATATATATATAATATAATATACGTATATATATAATAAATATAACTATAATATAATGATTAGTTATTGTAATAGATTATGTGTTTTATTTACTAATTAACTTTGAATGACTTTACGTTTTAACAAAAATTTCAGTGTTGAATAACAAGGAATCAAAAAATTTTAAATTAAAAAAATATATAATTATTTAATAAAATTAATTAAGCAGTTTTTAAAGACATACTCGTAACGTTTTTGATCAGTCTCCGTGAGGAGACGAGAAATACTCCGTAATTATTTTCTGAAATGCAAAAGATCTGTATTTCAGAAAGACTCTAAAAACGAGGAGAAGACAAAAGTTACGTACAAGTAAGATTAAATCTAGGTTAGAGTAAACAGGGTTGGTTAGGATAGTATTTGGTATTAGTATGACTTCCTATGTTCAGGTTATGCATTAATTTATTGTTTAGTATGGCATACAGAATCAATATTATGGAAAAAAGTGTATTTCGTTTTAACTGTAGCATATAAATAGTTTTTTAAAGATACATAATAGGACAATCCAAACGCTGACCATTTTTGTCCATATAGTTAAGATTCTGATGCATACTTAACTAAGAAAAAACTTATCATAACCTGAACTAGAGGTACCTAAATCCAAAACCTAACCAAACACCCCTGTACCATAACCATACGATTTAATCTACTTGCCGTAACTTTGTTTCTCCTCGTTTTAGAGTTTTTCTGATAAAGATCTCTTTTGGCAGTTTCGAAAATATACGGCGTTTTCTCGATCTCACGTAGCTGATATACGTACGTGCTTAAAAATGTATTACATTTTAATTAAATAACTAGTATTTTTTTTTAAATTTAAAATTTTTTGAATCGCTGTTTTTCAAACACTTGAATTTATTGTTAGTTATCATTATAATAAACAATATATAAATAACAATATATATATATATATATATATATATATATATAGTAAATAATATTAATATAGTATATAATATATATATATTAATATATATATATATATATATATATATTATATATATAATATATATATTATATTATTTATTATTATTTTATAATTTATATAATTCTGACATTTCTTCCCTTTACTTTCCATTCTTAAACAATATCTTCAATATCAAGTTGTAATGTTTGTTGAAGACCCTTTCGAAGCTTCATTCCATCCACTTCAGTTGCTTGCTCAGTAAATCTGGGGTATGTTGTTCGCTCTGTATGGGTAAGTACGCGATTCATCAATCTGAAGTAGTTTTCCACAACACAGAAACTCTTCTCCTTGATAAAGGTAGAGTCTGGGGGTTTACGGCTTTTTAACTCTCCATAAAAGACCAACACTACACTAATTCCATCCAATTCTTTTTCCAAGCAGCGAACTGCTTGCATAACTCTCCTTATGTTTCGTTACTAATTACATTGGACAACCTTTCTCTCTCTCTCTCTCTCTCTCTCTCTCTCTCTCTCTCTCTCTCTCTCTCTCTCTCTCTCTCTTCTCTTTTTCTCCCCTCTTTCTCTTTTCTCTCTCTTACAATGGTACTTGCTCTTCTGAATCAGTCTCTCTCTCATCTCTCTCTCTCATCTCTCTCTCTCTCTCTCTCTCTCATCTCTCTCTCTCTCTCTCTCTAACTAATCTCTCTAATTATTTAATCTATCTATATATCTAGTCTATCTTATCTATCTATCTATCTATCTATCTATTCTATCTATCTATCTATCATCTCCCACTCACTCACTCTTTCTCTCTTTTACTAATGACAATTGCTCTACTGAACCTATCATCTCTCTCTTATCTCCTCTCTCTCTCTCTCTCTCTCTCTCTCTCTCTCCTCTCTCTCTCTCTCTCCTTCTCTCTCTCTCTTCACTTTTCATCTCTTACTCTCCAATGGACAACTGCTCTCTTCTGAACTCTCCTTGGAGGAGATCTCAATGAAACTCATCTTTCCAGCAGTCTCTCTTTTTCTCTGCCAATTCTCTGACCCCAGACTTTAACGTCTATGCTCAATTCTTCATGTATCTCCATTGAAATAGAAGTCTGTGACACACTTCCTTCGTTTGTTTTTTTCAACTTTCTTTGACTCTCGCACTTTCAAACGCCGTGTTTCGAGGCATAGTCGATCTATTGATATAATGAATATATTATATATATATAATATATATATTAATATATAATATATATATAATTTAAATATATTAATAATATACTATATATAATAATAATATATATAATATATATAATATTATATATATATAATATATATACCTATATATATTTATATATATATAATACTATAATATATATATGTATATATAAATATATATATATTAACACATTTCCAGGTTTAGATATGCTTATGTATAGGGGCGTGGGCTAGTCCCTTGTAATGGAGGAATGAACGTCACTATATCTGGGTGGTATAATAAATATGCTTTTTCTTGAATGGTGAGGGACTTAGCCAAATGGTTAGACAGGTACGATAAAAAAAAAATTCCGCACAGCACCGCCGCAGGCGTTAGGTTAGGTTAGGTTAGTTCCGTTAAGTTAGGTTAGGTTAGTTTAGTTTAGGTTAGGTAGGTTAGTTTTAGTTAGGTTAGGTTACGGTTAGGTTAGGTTAGGGTGGATTAGGTATAGATTAGGTTAGGTTAGCCTCTTTGATAGGGCTATGCCCGTGAGGTGTTGAATCTTTTTTAAATAAAATAAAAAAAAAAAAAGTTAGGTTATAGGTATGGTTAGGTTAAGGATTAGGTTTTATGATGTGGGTTGGGTTAGGTTAAAGTTAAGTATTTGTTGGAATTTCGTTAGAGAAAATCTCTAATAACCAGATTTTTTTTTACAAAATGTCGACATAATATGACATGTCCCGAAAATTTTGGTCCTATGCATCTCAAATGAATATGGTCTTTCGAGATTCTTTGTCTTGTAATAACTCCATTCATGCATCTTCAACTGACCTCTTATAACGTCTACTAATATTCATGAACTCTCTTTATCTCATACACCCTCCCATATTTGAATGAAAGCTTGTGCTCCTTATCTTATCGCAGCACGTATCATCTTTGCCTGGCCGGAACATCCTATCCTTTTCCACCCCCACTCATTGAGCACACTTCTAATACTGTGTAATGGACAGTTGACGTTTAAATTGCAATTGAGGATTGATTTTGGATGATTGTATAGACTTTGATCCTTGTTCCTCCAAGTTGAAAAGAATCAATAGAAGCCACATTTGAATACTAATCTAAAAATATCAATTCAACCATCAAATTTAAATTATTTATTTACATATTATATTTATTTATTTTTTGAGCGTGGCCCAATTTACCCAATGTGACAAATGATACAATGTTTTTTTACCACCTAAACCATATTGCCGAATAGATACAAACTCTCGCTTCAAACTAATTAAGCAAATTAAAAATAATAACAATAAAATTTGGAATGTATGTCTAAATAATATTCATAAGTAAAAAAACAAAAATATTAACATTATGGTTTCAATGTCGCATGCAATTGGAAGCTCTAATAGTCCAAACAGTGTAAATATACATAAATTTTAGAAAACTAAAAAATAAGCTGAGGATAAATAATAAATAAAATAATAAAATAATGAATAATAATAATAATAATACATATATAATAATAATAATAATAAGTTATACTAATACTAAATACTAATAAAAATAACCACCATTAATAATAATACTAATAATAAAACGAATAATAAAAATGAAAACTATAATAATAATAAAAAATATTATTAATAATAATAATAATAATATATAAAATATAATAATAATAATAATAATAATATACTAATAATAATATAATAAATAAAATAATATTATATAATAATAATAATAATATTAATTATTATTATTATTATTTATTATTATTATTATTTATTAATTATTATTATTATTTATTTTTTTTTTTATGTAATAACTTTTTTTATTAATATTAATAATAATACATATATAATTATACATAATAATAATAATAATAATAATAATAATATAATAATAATATAAAATAATTCATAATAATAATAAAAATTTTTTAAAAATAAATTTTCCTACTGTTAGTATAAATAATGATAATAATTAATAAATAATAGATAATAATAATAATAATAATAATAATAATATATAATAATAATAATAATAATTAATAATAATAATATAATAATATAAACATATTGAAATAATAATAATATAAAATTATAATAATAATAATAATTAATTAATTATAATTTATTTTTATTATTATTTTATTTTTATTTTTATTATTCTTTTTTATTATTATTATTATTATTATTATTATTATTATAATAATACATAATATAATAATATAATTAAATAATAATAATAATAATAATAATAAATAATAATAATAAATAATAATATTAAAAATATATAATATTAATAATAATAATAATTATGGAATTAAAATTTAAAAACTCATGATTCATAGATACATCCATTAAGAAAATCTCTTATCAAAGAAACATCCCTAGTTCTTCCTTCATACATTATTTTTATACCTATCTTTAAAACATAATACATTCTTGTTAACTCACAAGGTTTGACAGTGTTAGGTTAGGTTAGCTTGGTTAAAGTTAGGTTAGTTAAGTTGGTTAGTGTTAGGTTAGGAATTATGACAGGTAAGGTAGGTTAGGTAGGTTTAGGTTAGGTAAGGTTAGGTTTGGTTTTAGGTTAGGTTAGGTTAAGGTTAGAGTTAGGTATTGGTTAGGTTGACAAATATAAGCCTAATTTAAGGTTAGGTTAGGTTTGGGTTGGGTTGGGATTCGTTACAAAAACTCTAAATAACAGTTTTTTTTTTTTTTTTTTTATTTTTATTTTTTGCAATGCTCGACCATTTTGGACTAAGCTTCGACCACAATACTCTTGCATTTAGTTCAATTCTTTCGTGAACTGTTTCAGAAGATATCTATTTCTGTCATAATACAAGCTTCAGATAATGTCCCTGAATCCTACGCTTCTTCACCTTCATTTCTGAAATAAAACTTTATTCGTAAAAAAAACTATCTTTAGAATCCATTGACCTTGAATCCTATGTTAATTTGATACCTTTATAAGCAACCGTTAACATGAGTCCTTCACTCGTATATAACTTATTTTCCTTTACCCAATTTTCTGCACTAACAACCGGGCTTGGCGGAGTCGGTAGTCGGAGTGTGAAGTCGGAGTCCGTGAGTCGTGCAAATTTTCCAGGGTCGCGGATGTCGGACCGTGCGAAAATTGCTGATCGCAAGAGGAGTCGGAGTCGAAAATTCTGTGTAATGGGAGTCGGAGTCGGAGTCGCGAGTCGAAAAATTTATAAGTAAATTATTATTATATTATTATTATATTATTATTATTATTATTATTATTATTATTATTAATATTAATTATTATTATTATTATTATTATTATTATTATTATTATTATTAATTATTATTATTAATTATTATTATTATTATTAATTATTATTATTATTATTATTATTATTATTATTAATTATTATTATTATTATTATTTATAATAATAAAAAATTTAGGTCAGCGTCAATTTTAACGTACTTTTTACAAGTTCTTTCTATTCTTCTAATAATTCTTTATTTTCAGACAGATAATTTCTTAAGGAATAAGAAAAAGCGTAATTTAAGAAGTTAAAACTTTTTATTATTTATCAATATTTCGCTGTAGACTCAGGCATGATCACGATTAAACTAACATTATTAATAAATGCAGCTTACAAAAAATAAATTTCATAAATATAAAAAATTAAAATTAATTTAACATTTATTGTGAAGTTTAAAAAATAGTTTTTGATGAAAAATCAAAAAACTTACATTATTTTGCAATACAAGCCATTTCATGGATACTAGTGTACTGCAAAAAAACATCAATATTCAAAAAACATTCAAGCCAACACAATTTATTCAATTAAATTTTCACATTTGATGTCTGGACTTAAAGTTTTTAATAAAAGAGATTCCATACTCATACATACGAAAGTTACTTGAAATTACAATCATTGAAATAAAATTTTAAAAACACATAGCAATTTCAACTGTTGGACGAGATTTTGTGACCGGTTGGTGTAGTGCTTCCTCGATATTTTACTTGGGTTTAATCGCCTGTATTTGTATATAATTCGGGTTCTTAACGTATTGGTTGTGCTCTCCGCACATAAGGGCAATTACATACTACTTCTTTTGGACAATTAAAATTGAATTACACACACAGTATAACTTCTGTAACCTCCGAACAATGACCCACGGGTTCCTAAAATATGAGGAACTCGTCTCGGATTTGTAGTAGGCTTCTAAACATTCTACACATTTTCTCTTGAAATTAACATGTTCTTTGTTAATTTTTCGCTCGTCTCTAGAAAAGTTTGTCAAATTATAATGATTTTAAAGTAAAAATTTATCTTGCTTTCCATGTCAAGTGAATTTTTATTTGAAGTTAAAATGTTGTTTATAATTCTTTTTAATAACCTTTTTTCTATTTTATTATGATGGTAGCCTATTGTAATTAAGTTGTTTTATTATATTATCATCTTCTATTGTAAAAGAGTTGCGCCCACGTTGACAGTTATTTTTATAAGGTCTGTGAGATTAAGAGGTTTAATAACTTTAGTATCTTTATCGGGTAATATTAGAATCATAAATTTGTGTATAAAACCTTTATTCTGTAAGGTTTTATTCATTTACTTTCTTCTTTCAAACTCTTACATATGTTTAAAACAAAGTAGATATCTAGAATTTCAGTTTTTATCATTTAACCTATCATAAGTTGAGGTTTAGGACGGACAGCTTGTTTTAAGCCTTTCTATGAATATTGTTTAGGTGATTTTGAATTTTCAAAATATGAACAAACGTGTCATCGACGTATCTTAATATGTCTTCAGATTAAATTTGTGTTATATTTCATCATAATTTGGCTTATTCAATAATGAGACATGTACGAAAATCGGTGAACGTTGGGGCCAATGAGATCCCATCGAAACACCATCTTTTTGTATAAATGTTTCATTATTAAAATTAAAAGGGGTTTCTGTAGTACAGATAGTTAAGAGCTTTTTTAAAATAGTTTTTTTTCAATATTAGGTGGTGGTTTATCTCTGTTTTCATAAACTTCTTTAAGTATATAAGTTTCTTTAACTGGAACGTTAGTGAACAGACTTTCAACATCTAGAGACACTATATAATCAGAATGGAGGAATTCTGTTTCACTAATGTGCAAGAGAAATTCATCGGTAGATTTTACTATAAATTTTCATTTTCATATGTATTAATCTAATTATTATTATTATTATATATTATTATTATTATTATTATTATTATTATTATTATTATTATTATTATTATTATTATTATTATTATTATTATTATTATTATTATTATTATTATTATTATTATTATTGTTTATTGGAAACAAAAATTATCAAAATGTTAATTGTAGAATGGTTATTTTTAAAACTACAAAATAAAAATAAATTTGCATTATAAATCAAGTTAATATATTTAGTAGCAAGTCATGTGCTGCGCCTGCATCTTGATGTCTTTACGTAGTTACATGATAATAGGGGGAGGAAAAAGGGGAAGAGGGGAGAAATGAAATTTGGATCGATTAGATCATTGGAAAAGCGGTATATTTTTTTATTCTCAAAAGCAAGCGAAACAAAAAAAATAGTCTGAAAACAAAAAGATGTTTTACTGTAAACACTCTGTAAGCATTAGCTGAAGTAAAAGAGTAAAATTTTGAATATTTGAAACGTGCTGGAAGGTTGAAGTCGAGAGTCGAAGTCGAAAATATTTTATTTAAGCTGAGTTCGGAGTCGGAGTCGGAGCTCGAGTAAATATTTTGTTTAAGTGGAGTCGGAGTCCGAGTCGAAAATCCAAATTTGTTAAGAGAGTCGGGAAGATCGGAGTCGAAAAATTAATTTAACGACTCCGCAGCCCTGATCAACTACATCCGCTTCACTCTAGATAACTAGAACATAAATCCAGTTTTTTCATTACTTCGTTCTCAATTTTGCAGTCATAATATATATATATATATATTATATATATATATAATTATATATATATATATATATATTATATTATATATATATATATATATAATATATATAATATATAATATTCAAATATATATATATTATATGATATATAAATATATATATTGTCCTTATACAGTTTCATAAATAAATTATTTAAAGTGTTTTTTTTTTTATTTATTTAATTTTATATGCATACTAATTTATTATTAATGAATACTAACGCAATAAATTTCCATTGTGATTCAAAAATTATGAAACTATTATAATAATATCGTACTTTTTAAGAATCTTACGTTTGCAGCGCCCGAGCCATAGCGACGTCCGGGATATTTTCGGAAGTGCAAAAATCTTCCCGAAAAAATTGAAACAAGTGTTACAGACAAAAGTTATTCATGTAGGTTAAGTTCGTAATTACTGCATCGTCAAATTCAATATATGGTTTAGTAGGTGTTTTTACTAAGCATGTCGATGACATATTAATGTTAGGTTGCGTTTTACTGCCATCTAAAAGTTCAGGTTAAGATATGTTTTGTTAATGTATACCACATCAATATATTGAATACATTACCCTCAATAACGGGAACGTACTATCACCATTATTTTTTTTTACCCTACCTTGAATTCTTTTACTCGGTAGCACAAAAAGCCATTTTCTTTCTCATGCACAAAATCAACGTTTTTGGCTTACTTTATCATTAATTATTTTAATAGTTTCATATTTCGTATCTTTCTCATTTCACATCTTAATTAATTGCTAGTATCATATACTACAAAAAAAATGAAACAACACCTTAAGATAAATACCACTTATTTAACTGTACGATCAAAATAGGATAAGAATATATATATATATAATTTATAAATATATATAGAATATCTTCTCTTCATTATAATAATATATAATGTGTATTTTTTAATAGTTATATAATTAGTTTATATAATGTTAGAGATAATATAATATATATATAATATATCTATATAATATATATATATATATTAATATATATATATATATCGGCGGGGATTCTCAAATAATGTTTGCTGCAATTCAATGATTAGAGCTGATACTACTTAAATGACACAGAATTTTAACTGCCCTTTCCTTTGCGGCTTTGTACTCCTTCTATATACACCCTTTTCCAATTCCATAACTTGACCAAGGTGAGGCATCATAGATTAAGACTGCATAAAAATATTCACACTTGTCCACTAACGTCTAACAAATGATCACACTCTATCACACACTTATCTCCCTTATTCTCAATCCAGTATTCAGATTCCATTAGGCCTAGCTACACTTATTCACCTGTCATTCTTTTCAAACAACAAACCCTTATTTGGCATACTTAACTATAAACTTCATAAACTTCGCATTAAAATTCATCTTAAAATCGCAAAAGCCCAGATTTATAGACAAAAAAAATTAAAGTAATCTACAATTTAAAAATTCCACTTTGTTTATTTTGCTAAATACTAAAATTTAACTATAATAAGGAATTGAAATTAAGGCCTATCTTTAGCCCATGGCATGTGTTTTTATAAACTTAAAATAATTTTTAAAACAATTATGTTCAACTTATATGCAGAAGTTTATCGCTAGGGAGCTCATCAGTAGAGAGAGAAAATCCGCTAATTCGAGGGCTAGGGGATCGAATCCTTTTATCCAGATTACCAGGTAGTAATTACTAATGCAGTTTCTCCTAGAATAGTGCAAGTCGCCGTGAAGGCATCGAACTATATTCAAAAAAAAAAGAAAAACCATAAAATAAACTGGAAAATCATCTCCGTTTATATTTGTAAGTAAAGTATACTTATTTCCAAAAATGTTTTGTGTGTTTTTCGATAGTTAATTTTGTTTAATTCATCAACCAATGTGGTAATTCATCGCAATAAATTACACGTACCACCTAAGCGTTACTTACAATCACACACAATACAATACCTACAACACACTACACACACACTTACACAGCACACTACATTACAAGTTGAAAGTGAAAGATAGTGCTAGTGGTGACAATAGAAAGTAAACACTTAAATACTTGGTATGTGCTATTTTATTCTTAGAATTTAATAACACTATTTATGACAGACAAAAGTAAATACGGTTAACTTTTTAATAAGAAGTAACTACAGAATAATTTGGAAATTATTGGCTACTACGTTTAACATTACCTAATTTTTTTATTAGCAACAAAAGTTATTGTAAAAAAATGAAACTACTATAATAAATAATATATAAATAATATAATATAAATAAATTATAATTATAATAATATATATTATAAATATATATATATATATATATATATATATATATATATATTATAATATAATATAACAATGTTTTTTTTGTGATATATAATATATATATATATATTATATATATATAATAATATGATACTGAAAATTAATTTATAAGATGTAAATCGAGTTGACAAATATATTTACAATTCGTGAATAATTATTGAAATTGCCTTAAGCTAATTAAAGGGGAACCTCTTATAGAATATAAATTTTTTGATTTCAGCAAGCAATTAAGATGTATTTCTGCTAACGACTGTGCACAAAAAATATGAATTAGATTAAATGGATTGAGGTGACAGGAGACAATGTGTATAGACAGAAGGACTTATTCATCATGGAAATTAATGGTGTATTTTTTCGATTCTGTAACTTCGGACATACCTTGGCTTATAAAATTTATATAAATAGACTTGGAATGCAGGAATAATATGTACAGCTATTCTAAGTTTCCTGATGAATACTTAAACTAAGCTAATGCAAAAAATATCTTTTGTGTTTGGTCAGTTGAGTGTCGTAATGTTACTTGATCATAAAAAATATTTAAAATGACAGGAGAGAAGGATGTATCGAAAATACACACTTAATCACACACATAAATACATACTTAATACACAACTATAAATCGACATGAAGATTGACGAATCTTTCTCAGATTATTCTGTGAATATAACATAACTCTGTTCTATAATAATCTTTAATATTAAATGAATTTGGATGCAAGAAAACAATGCATTCAATGACAAGATTTTAGGTGATTTAGTACTAATCAACACTGGTTTTATAATGTTTGGTATGTTGAGAAATTGCTTTAAAACAATTTAACATAGCTTGAGTAAAAGTTATCTAGGTTAGTCTAGGCATGAAAAAGTGGTGACTCGGACCTAATAAGAGTAATACAATATTTTATATTAATTTATTATTAATATGTTCCATTAATATAATTATCTAAATTTTGATATAACTGAGAAAATGCTGAGTTTTGCTGCACATAAAAAGCAAAGGCCGGTGCTGTTTGAAAGTGTTTGAAGAGGTAATAAAGAAAGGACTATAGTGTTTGCAACACCATTTAGCTCCATATAAAGGAGAACATATGCTGAACTCAAGAATAATCTAAGTTTATATTTATTTAGATAGATTTTAACTTATAAGATTGAAGGTGAAAGGACCGAAACCAGATTTCTTTTGGAAGGATAGTCATTCTTAAAGGAATTTAATTTAGGTTCTAAACTATGTTTTAGAATGAGAATTAGTTAATAAAGTATACCAAAGAGATAACACTTTTGGAGAACCTATCAAGCTTATTTCTGACCCTTATAAATGAAAGTTTACGGAAAGGAGAATTAAGTGAAATTTTGCAAATATAACTATCTATTATAGTCCAAACACACACTAATTTTTAGCCATATACGTTTGGAAAAAATCAAATCATAGATTATTTTAATATCTGTCAATCGAATTATATTATTATATTACTTTACTCAATTAAATACTAGCAATTTATTAATAAAATACGAAATTAACAAGAAATAACGGTTTCTGAGGGAAAGTTCGATCTTTTGTTAGAAAACACTATCATGACATTTAACATATATTATACTATAATTATCATATTATATATTATAATATATATATTATATATATATTATATATATATATTATATATACTATATTATATAATATATATATATAATATATATATA
>JABUQX010026327.1:30000-35268 GCA_015478945.1 Trachelipus rathkii
CTAAACTCCATTTATTCTTATATACTCTTCACTATCAACATAAATACTTTTGATTTCAAGTCCATAAACCTAAATACTGTTTGTTCTTCCTCTCCCTCATTTTCCCACTCATTTGTTTCCTTTCCTTATAACCTTGTTCTTTTAACTTCTTACTCCTTATTATCCCCACTTCCTTACTTTTTTTTCTTTTCTCTCCATCCATAGCCAACATCACCCTCAGATAGACCATATACTACAACCCACATACCCTAACCTTCTCAAACTTAAATTTGACCATTAGTATGCTTTAGTAGTTAGGCAAACAAAATCCACCATAGCTCTGTGCCACAAGTCACTCATCAGAATCTCAATTCCATCACTTATCTACTCATTTCTCTCCACTCTAGCACACAGACAGACACATTTTACTCTACATCACTCGTCTTTACCATTTCTTTTCACCTTTGTTTCAATCACAGCAAGCAGATCAAAAACTTGTAAGCACATAAAACCTATGATTTTGGCGCTCCTTTTGCTCTCTCTCTCTCTCTCTCTCTCTCTCTCTCTCTCTCTCTCTCTCTCTCTCTCTCCTCTCTCTCTCTCTCTTCTCTCTCCTCTCTCTCTTCTCTCTCTCTCTCTCTCTCTCTCTTTCTCTCTCTCTAAGAACACAAAAAACATTTTCTAATTTTATTTTGAGTCAGCGAGACGTTTATGTATAATAAAAATTGTTAAATTATTATTGCGAGTTACTTTAGGTCAGCGACTCGTTTGAATATAATTTAATGTAAATCTTAAAAAACAAATCAAAAACTAAAGCTGTCTGTTTTTAACACCTTACTATAAAGAGATGACTATTAAAAGGGTTATAGGAGCTTATGTTGAAGATTCATTAGCGTCGAGGTACCAAAGCGTAATACATGGTGGTGAAGAAGGCGGCTTCAACAGAGAAAGGTGAAATCCCGAGTATCTGTTGATATTTAGGCTCCTTAGCATATAATCGAAACCTAATACAAGGAGCTGTCAAATAACTACCATCAACTACTACCTGTAAAGTGAAGAAAGAAGAAAAAGAGAACTCGCAGCACTCCTGCAACTTCATAATTGCTGAACCCAGAAGTTGAACACCCTTTCAAGACTCAGCAGAAGTAGAAGAACACCCTCTCAAGACTCAGTAGAAGTAGAAAAACACCCTCTCAAGCAGAAGAAGAACACCTCTCTCAATAAGATGTCTTCAGAACACCAGCAGCCCTTAGAATAACCACCGCCTTCAAAACCACCATCTCAAAAGATACTTACCGACGATGATCAACATCAACTTTCAGCAGAAAACTAATCCGAAGAAGAAGCATCCATATGAATAGTGACTAACCTTTGTTATTGTAACCAAATCGCTTATATTAACAGCTTCTTTTCCCAATTTTCGTCACTGGTATTTTTACCTTTTGCATGTCAGCCTCTACTTCCTTAAACCTATAAAAAGGGATCCGCGACTGCTGGTCCATAGTTTCTAAAGCTCGCGAGGAGCTCTGGGGCCAGATGAAACTTCTGTCCCTATGGGGACATCTTTCTAAACCTTCCCTTTTAGGTGGAATGCCAGGTGTTTTGAATGAATTGTAAAGACTTGGAAAATATATCTTTATTAATTTTTTTTTTTACTAACTCCTCACTTCCCATTTTCTGACTAAAACGGTAGAGTTATAAATAGACGAAAAGGAGAAAAGTGAGGAATTGGGAAAATATATCTCTATAACGCACGAGGTAATCAAAGGAAAGATAAAGGCCGCATTACAGATGTATATATATATATATATATATATATATATATATATATATATATATATATATATATATATATATATATATATATATATATATATATATATATATATATATATATATAACACTTATATTATTATATATATTATTATTATTATTATATATATATATTATTATTATTATATATATATATATATATATATATATATATATATATATATATATATATATATATATATAGATATTGAGCATAGAGATATATATATATATATATATATATATATTTTCTTATATATATATATATATATATATATATTATATATATATATATATATATATATATATATATATATTTATATATATATATATATATATATATATATTTATTGGATGAAGTGGACAGTCACGTTTACGAAACGACCTTTTAATAAATTTTATTCTCTTAATTTTGTTTTTGTTTTCTACTATATATATATATATATATATATATATATATATATATATATATATATATATATATATATATATATATATATATATATATATATATATATATATATATATATATATATATATATATATATATATATATATATATATATTATAAATAACATTAATTTATATTTTTAATCAGAAAATATGACACTACCCTTAAAGAATTATCTCTATATGCAAATTTCACACAAATACAAACATATACTTTTGAAAAGCGATTTTCATTCTGAAAGTTTCTCTGTTTCTCCCTTCCTAATTAGCATGGTGCCACATGGCCTCTTTCCCCTTGTCTACAGTGCCAGTGTTATAACGGCACTGCTTCCTGTGAACGTCCACGGTGCCAAATCAATGGATGTCTTAAAGGTCAAGTAGCCGTACAGTCACCGGGAGAATGCTGTCCACAGTGTGTACCTACAGGCAGTAAGTATTATTATTATTATTATTATTATTATTATTATTATTATTATTATTATTATTATTATTATTAGTAGTATTATTATTATTATTATTATTATTATTATTATTATTATTATTATTATTATTATTATTATTATTATTATTATTATTATTATTATTATTATTATTATTATTATTATTATTATTATTATTATTATTATTATTATTAAATTTTAATTAATAAGAACGACTGAAATGTATTCCCGGTCATAGTTAAGAACGATTGAAGGGTGTTCCCAGCCTCAGAGAAAAAGATTAAAAGGTGTTCACGGCCACAGAAAATGAATAAATGAGAGGTGTTCCCAGTCACATGTCAATGAAACCATTAGAAAATGTTTCAATATATATATAGGTTATATATATATATATATATATATATATATATATATATATATATATATATATATATATATATATATATATATATATATATATATATATATATATATATATATATATATATATATATATATTAGCGATGTAATTGAACCGGCATGTCTGGTTCCCTCGCCGAAACGGAATAAGGTTCCACCTTGAGTTCCGGCTGGGATTTTGATCGAAGACTTGCCATCGAGCGTCGGGACTTTGAATTCTCCGCCAAGCGCTGCAGTCAGGGGTACAGATTGTTTATGCCTTGAGGCTAACACGCAAACGTCACGCATTAGTATGCGGCTATCTTCGCTCACTACGGCGGGTTGCGCAGAAGTTAGTCGTTTCTTTGTTTACAAACGCGAGAACACGCGTGTCGGAAATGGCTTACAAAAATTTTTTAATACTTTAGTTAACTTTATATATGATTACTAATATATCAAATACCATAAAATAGATACAGTAGCAAGAGTGAAGGTTATTCGCCGCTGATCCGACGGCGCCGCCGTTTCCAGGTACCAAACTGCGCCTTCTTCGATTGCCACTTTTTCACTGAAAGCGCTTCGGTTGACAGACACGGTTGCACTTGGGCTTCTGGAACGCAGCCATATTTTCTCTACTTAAAACTTCTGTCTGATTTAGAAGTTGAGTCTCTAGAAGTATCTGTCATCTTGTCATATCCATACTGTGAGCTCTTAGTTCTGCAAGCCAAAATTTGGATAAGCGGATCAATTAATTTATTAAGTGAAAAAGGAATATACTATAGCTGCGTTTCCAGAAGCCCGAGTGCAGCCCGTGTGCAAAATCGACTCGGGAAACGCTTCGAATTGAAAAAATTACAATATCCAATCAGAGAACAGGAAATTTGAGTACCTGGAAACGGCTGAGCGCGCCCGTCGGATCAGCTGACAATTGTAAACAATACTCTTATCATGGGCGTATACAGGGGGGGGGGGCACTTGTCCCCCCCTAAATCTTGGCGAAATAAAAAAATGAACCTTATATTTTTGCCAGACGACGTTTTTAAGGGTTTATTAGTGGAAAACTGAAAAAGATACATCAATCGATAGATAATGAAGTAGTAATTATTAATTACAAACGTATTATAAATATTATATATATATATATATATATATATATATATATATATAAATGTATATATAAATATAAATTTTTAATTTATATATATATATATATATATATATATATATATATATATATATATATATATATATATATATATATATATATATATATATATATATATATATCACTCAACCTTTGCCACCCCCTAAATGAAATCCTGCCTACGCCCATGACTCATACTTATATGTATCTATTTTATGAAATGATACGATATATTAGTATCCTAAATAAGCTAACTGAAATATTAAAAAAATTTTGGCAAGCTATTTCCGACACATGTTTTGTAAAAGATTTGTTTGTAAACAAAGTATTCTTCCTGCGCAGCCCGCCTGTTTATTAATTCCCGAAATCAAGGATTTAACAACGGGCGCCTGACTGTGACGTTTACGTGACGTAGAAGTGCACAAACGGGCTCTGGAAACGATGCATGTGCGCCTGTGTGCCCGCCCGGGCTGCAGTCGGGCTTCTGGAAACGCAACTTATATAAAGTTCTACGGTCTTCAAAGTTTAAAAGCTTTTTTCAGAAGCGGGTAACGTATTTGGTTAAGAGATGACGTTTAACTTCACAACATGGAGAGCAACTTATTTTCCTACACCACAACATTTCAAAATTCAAATAAATTCATTTTAAGTAAGAAAATTATGGAATCTTGTTTTAAATTTTTTTAAAATTTTTGCTTAAACAGTTTAGTTAATATTTTGTTTTGTAGTAGTTTCTACTTTAAAGTTAATTTCTTTTAATAATAATAATAATAATAATAATAATAATAATAATAATAATAATAATAATAATAATAATAATAATAATAATAATAATAATAATAATAATAATAATAATAATAATAATAATAATAATAATAATAATAATAATAATAATAATAATAATAATAATAATAATAATAATAATAATAATAATAATAATAACACACACACACACACACACACACAATAATAATAATAATAATAATGAAGCGGCGCACGAAAACGCGAAAGCGTTTCACGATAGCGAAACCGTTGAACACCCATTCCGATTGAACCAGCAACACG
>JABUQX010026328.1:0-10593 GCA_015478945.1 Trachelipus rathkii
TCTGTTAGTTTTTGAGAGTTAGCGAGGTATTAGAATTTTCCAATGTACATTTCTTTTTGATATGTATGTCAGTCTAAGTATCATGTTATTGTTGATTCACAGTTAGGCGTTTAGTAGCCGATTCCCCTCGTCGAAGGAGGAGATTTTGGAAAATAGAAAAAGTTGGTGGTTTGTGTTAGGAGAGATGTATAGAAGCTGTCTTGATATTTTGTAGAGAGAATAAAGCTGTCTTTGAATTTTCTACAAAGATCGGTTTCGATTTCATTCTGAAACTCGCCGTCCAGTATATCGCAAGAACTAATCGGAAAGCTGAAGACCGAGAGCATAACTTTCAAATACAAGGGATGAGAGAGATGAGGAGAAGGAGAGAGTGAGATTTATAGTGAGAGGAGAGGAGAGAGATCGGATTAGGAGAGAGAGACGATTTGATTGAGACGAGAGGAGAGACGAGAGAGTATGGAGAGAAGAGGGATTAGGGAGAGGAGATGAGAAGAATTGAGATGAGAAAAAGATAGATTGATGAGATAGAGAAATATAGATTTGATTTTTTGGAACGTGAAAAATTGTGAATATTATGAGTCATCAGGTCTCTTAATAATGACCAGAGTTGGTAGGTGCGCTAAGATTTAGATAAAAAATAAAAGCTGCGAGATAGAAAAGACCTTGAAATTGTGGTTAACACAAAACTTACATAGAAAAGAGGGAGAGGGTTCTCCTGTTCAACAAGAAGCCCGGAAAATTGAGCTGAGCGATTATCAGAAAATTACTAGACATTAGAAGCTCAAAGAGAAGGCAATCCCCCAAAGGGAATTAGTGCCCATAGGAGCCATATCTGTGTCAAAAATATATCTATTGATAGTCAAAGCGTGATGGCAGATGTTCAAGTACCATCACACAAAGACCCCAATAGTCCCTAAGGAGTAAGGAATATCATAATATGTGATAGAGTTTAATCTAGTATGCTACCAGTTAACCTCGAGGGTTGAAAACCATACTCGTGATTGGAAAGGAGGGAATTACTTTTAAATTACCTATTTATAATTAGTAATGAGAGATTTCAAAGGCATGTTAAAAAGAATGGCAATAGGTTTTAAGTGTTAGTTCGTGTTAATTTAGAGCGCTTACCCTTTCGGTAGTTACCCTATCACCTTTAGGAAAGGTTTGATTAAATATTTTAAAGATTTCATCAGAGTGTAGTAAGAGTTTGAACGAGGGAACAGACGACAGCTCAGACAACACTCCCTCAATAAAAAGATAGGTAAATGCCATCCTGGCCAACTGAGTCATTCCTAACGTTCATAGAAGCTCGTGTATCAAATGCATCCCGATCATAGGGACACCTTAGAAGGGTAAGGAGTAGGTGAGGATGTGTCTGAAGATTGGTTGTGCTTGAAATTTTCCGGGATGGATATTAGATTTTGAATAAAAAGGAGGCCAAAATTGGATTAGCCTTTTCCAGTTGGTGGTGCTTAAACAAACAAAAATCATCAGGAGGAATAAGATTGGGGAAAAGATGATATTACACAAGTTTTTAGAGATGATTTGTGCAGAGGCCAGATAATTTTTATCATAGGAGAACCAAGAAAGTGTTTCTGAATTCGTCCGTACTTCCTTTTAGTGAAAGCACGCATGGCTTGTCGAATAATATCTCTGTTAGAGATTCCTGGATTCGTTTCGAGATATTCGAAAAGTTAGAAGTTGTGATAGGAGAACGAGAGTTTTTTACACCCGCCGATACGCATATCTTGCTCCTTGAAAAGGGACATTACGGGAAATAGTGTTATTTAAGTAGAGAATTCAGGGAGAAATGATTTAGTTAGGTTGTCATACATTTAACCTTTTTTGGGTCAACATAGCCTACCTTTTCTAGTTAGTGATACGAGGGCTATGTATGTTTGTGTCCTCCCTGCCCAAAACAGTGCATTCATTTCAAACAGTTTATTTAGCAAAGAAGAGACGAAATGCCCCTATTACCCGATATATATATATTTATATATATATTATATATATATTTATATATATATATAATATATATTTTAATTATTTATATAATATAGTATTATAATATATTATATATTATATATAATATATATATATTATATATGATATATATATATAATAATATTATATAATATATATTTCTAATTATTTTTTAAAATATATTAAAAGGGAATATGTTATAATTAAATTGCACATAAATTAAAAGTTGACATTTTAAAATGAAATTATTTTTTATTTTATTTTTATTTTTTGCTTAACATTGCTTCATTATAAATTAAAATGCATAACATTGTACGTATGTCTGAGCTATTATTTAAACATACATACATATTATATATACATGTACGTGTATACGAAGAAATGAATTCATATTTTATGAAGGAAATATGTAAATAAAAATATGCTTAATTTAGGAGATTATAATTACGTTTTTATTTTTAGTAAAAAAAAAAAATTTCAATGTTATGTGTTTTAGTTTACTGAGAGAAAATGTATATTTAAATTAATTATAAATATTTTATTTTCAAAAATATTTTATATAAAAAGTAAAATATTTATATTTAATATATTAATATATTTATATTTAATATTTATATTTAATTTTAACACACATTTCTCCTCAGAGTATTGTTCCATGTCTACTTTGATATATCGTCGCGTAATGCTGTATATTGACTAATGTATTTGATTTGAAATGTCTCGATATATGTCTTCTGTCAACATATGTCTAAGTCGATATATAGCATTGCGACGATATATCGACGTAGACATGCAATATTACTACGTCGATAAATCGTCGATATATTGCGACGATATATCGATGTCGTATTATTCACTGTGTACATCAATATATCGTCGCAATGCTACGTCACTGTGTCTCTCTGCGATACTTTTGAAACAGGACAGTTCTACACGCCTTTACGTGATTGCAGCGTTCCAATAATGTAACTGGGTATATCTGCGATGTAGAAATGTCGCAAAATGTTTTCTTCGACGCTATTTTTACTTCACACTGCTATTGGGTTTCAAGTAGGCTATATATTTTTATAATTTCTAGAACAGTAAATATTTTTCATGAAAAATTTTTCGCTGATAAATTTTTTTCGAAATTTGATACTTTTTATGTGACTCGCGTTCGACTACTAAGTTTTTATTTCTGTTTTTATAACTTGGATTAATAATTCTAATAGTAACTTTCTTTACCTGTGTTATATTGATAGAAATATAAGTTTTCCATATGTGTCAAAATGAAATAAACATACTAGGATAAATATTTTGCACTATAAATGATAGCATTCTAGGTAACTAAAATCACTAGTATTAGTAATATTATGATTGATTTTCAAGACATTTACAAACTATTCATTCTATTTTCACAGTAGTGTTATCCCGAGTTTTATCTTTCTTCATTCACTCTTGACTTGGGGAACCTTTACTTCACACTCTTAATCTTAACCTGTACTTCACACTCCTAACCTGAGCCTGTACTTCACACTCTTAACCTGAACCCGTACTTCACACTCTTAACCTGAACACGTACTTCACACTCCTAACCTGATCCTGTACTTCACACTCCTAATCTGAATATGTACTTCACACTCCCAACCTGAACCTGTCCTTCACACTCCTAATCTGAACCTGTACTTCACACTCCTAACATAAACCTGTACTTCACAATCCTAATCTGAACCTATACTCCATACTCCTAACCTGAACCTGTACTTCACACTCCTAATCTGAACCTGTACTTCACACTCCTCCTGAACCTGTACTACACACTCATAATCAGAACCTGTACTTCACACTATTAACCTGAACACGTACTTCACACACTTAACCGGTACCTGTACTTCACACTTCTAACCTGAACCTGTACTTCACACTCCTAATCTGAGCCTGTACTTCACACTCTTAACCTGAACCTGTACTTCACACTCCTAATCTGAACATGTACTTCACACTCCTAACCTGAACCTGTACTTCACACTCTAATCTGAACCTGTACTTCACACTCCTAACCTGAACCTGTACTTCACACTCCTACCTAAACTGTACTTCACACTTCCTAATCTGAACCTGTACTCATCACACTTTAACCTGAACCGTCTTAAACTCCTAACAATGACTTGTACTTCACACTCCTAATCTGAACATGTAATATCACACGTCCTAACCTGACATGTACTTCACACTCTAACTGAACCTTACTTCACACTATAATTGAAGTATATTTACACCTAACTGAACCTTTCACTTCATCACTTCTTCTACTGGATTAGCCTTATCTTTCTTACAACTCTAATCTGAACACTGCTTCACACTCCAACTTGTACTTCACACTCCAGCCTGAACTTGTACTTTTGCATTAACACTGAACTTCACACTCCTAACCTGAACCTGTACTTCACACTCCTAACCTGAACCTATACTCCACACTCCTAACCTGAACCTCACACACTCTAACCTGAACCTGCACTTCAACCCTAACCTGAACCTGTAACTTCCAATCCTAATCTAAACCTGTGTTTCACATCCTAACTCTGAACTTCACATCAACTTCTACCTGAACCTGTACTTCACATTCCTAACCTGAACTTGTACATCACACTCCTAACAGGAACCTGGTTCTTCGAGTGGAAATTAAACTTTCTGACTGATTGGCTAACCCTGCAGAGCTCTAGATTCCAATTACTCAAAAATAAATAAAGTCAGGGTATTAGACCTTAACTTTCTTGACTATTAATATAATTTAATATAATAATTTAAATAATGATAATTGCAGTTATGTAATATCAATTTAATTACAGCATAATTGAAGTAGTATTTATGTTACTCTTGTATAATAAATAGTAGTTTCATAAAAACAAAATCAAAAGATTATCATAAAATTAATTATTGAAAAATTTTAATGGTATTATTTTTAGAAATTTGTAAACCTAATCAAAAATAAATTTTTTATTATTTTTTTTTAATTTCTTTAAAAAAAATCTGTTCTAAAATTATACTTCAAGTTCAAAGAAAATTTTCCAAATTTCTTTGTTGAAGATTTAGAAAATATTAAAAAAAAACAAACAAAACGAACTGAAAGCTTGAAATAAATAAATATTTAATAATTACTACTACTACTACTACTACTACTACTACTACTACTACTACTACTACTACTTACTACTACTACTACACACTACTACTATTACTACTACTACTCACTACTACTAAATAATAATCCAATAATAATAAAATAATATAAAATAAAATAATATAATAAAATATATAATCTAATAATAATAATAATAACTAATAAAATAATAATAATAATTAATTAAAAAAATTAAAAATTATAATATTTATCTTCATTGAGAGTTTTCAAAATTTATTAAAAATTAAAAGATAAAATCCTATTACTAAAATAGAGTAATTAATTGATAAGATAATGTGCAAAATTAAATAAATTTAAAATTGATTATTGGCCAGCCAAAGATAAATTATATTTATTTAAATTAACGATTTTTATTAATAATGATAATAATAAGTAATTAATAATATAATAATAATAATATAATAATATAATAATAAAGATAATAAAAATAAAATATAATAATAAAATAATTAATAATAATAATATAGTAATAAATAATGATGATAAGCAAATTAATATTAAGTATCAATTTATAATGAAAGTAATAGTAAAGATTTCCATTCCATAATATAAAATACTACACTATACACTACTACTATACTACTACTCATAATAATAAAATATATGAAATCATAATAATAATCATAATATTAATAAAAATTTAATCAATAAATAATAATAAGATAAAAATAAAATAAAATAAAATAAAAAAAAATTAAAATAAAATAAAATAATTAATAAATGAAACTAATATAATAATAAAATCAATAATAATAATAATAATAATAATTGAAATACGATATTGGCAAGTTAGCAAAATACTAAAGAATGAACAATCTATTCAATTATATATCACAAATGACAAATATATTACTATAAATATTGGCAAATCTAATAAATTTATGGAGTCCTGATCTAGAATAATTCTTTGTACGTTATATGTTTCAATGGTTTGGTGACCGCTCCAAGTGACTACATCATTATTAAGCCTTCAAGACAACTCATCAACCTACCTCTTACCCGACAACAACCTGATACCTATAAAGCATCCGCATTCCGACGCAGCCTGGCGCAAAAACGTTAACTCGCACCGAGAGCGAGTCATGTCAACGTTCAAGGCCGTAGCGTTCCCCACCACAAAGCTATGTGTAATCTGCACCCCATTTATGCCCACAAGCGGGGCTGTGCCTGTGCGGTGCCGGTGCGGTGCCTGTGGGTGGCAGAGGAATGTGTGGAAGAAAATGAAGAGGAGGAATTAATTCATGTTTATTTTTTTTTTTTCCATTCAACTTCTGCGCTTTCGCACGTGAGGAGTGAGGAAAAAAATGATTGGGAGATAAAACCTAGGGTGATCAAGACTGCTCCAAATGCTTGCTGTGCAAACTCTAGCCACACCTGCTTGCGTGCGGTCCGAACCGCCGTCGCCGGGTGCGGGTGCGGGCTGCGCGTGGCGAGTGGCGAGAGCAGATAGCAGTGCGACGTGCTGAGCTTGCGCACCAGTGGGACCGCGCGGGTATCTATGCTTGACCCGCACGGCTTTACTCTTGTGCACTGGTTGCCACAGCGCTTCTCAAACGTGTGAAATCGATATAGCGGACCAAGCAGATTCTTTCAGTCCAAGCACACGTGGATTCTTTATATGAGAAACCTTTTTATACACAACTTAATGTTTAATATTATTTAACTGTTCGTTTATACATTATAATAGCCTCAGCTTAATACATTTGTTTAAGCTAATATTAACTCTAACAGTAATATTTATGTGAGCAGAGACCTCTGACAAAAGAGTGCAAATCGTTATTTCGTATTTGTATTATATATTATTTATTAATTTTTTATATATTAATGTATGTTATTTGATATAATGCATTATAATTTTTATATTTTTTTTTAACTTATTTTAACTATTTTAAACTAATTTATATTATATAGATAAGTAATTTTTGATATTAAATCTTTATTATATTTTATTTATTATTTTAAAAATTTTAATTAATAATTATGTTTATTATTTTTTATATTTATATTTTTTATTTTAATTATTTATTTGTAGTAGTGAAGTAAGATAGTGAGTAGATATAGATAGTTAGTATTTGTTTGTAAATTTTTTTGTTTTTGTATTTTTTTTATTTTTTTATTTTATTTTTTGTATTTATTTTTAAAAACTCTGTATTAAAAATATTATTTCATATTCTAATTTTATTAATCCAAGTAAAAACGTTGCTGATCATCTCTAAAAGAGCTCTTTCGATCCGATTATTATATATCATTAGTAATGAAAATATTAATTGTAACTAATTATAAAGTTATATTAATTATTATTATAATTATATATATGTGTATTAAAGTTATTTTATATTATATAACTCATAATATAAATAATTATAAATTATCTTTATTACTTATTTGTTTTTTGTAAAAATTTTATCTAATTCTTATATTTAAAATACGTTATAATTGTTTATTAATTAATTTAAATTTAAATTCATAAATTCAGATTATATAATGAAATAGTAACAATATTATAATTTTCTATTAGGCTGGTAATAGAATTCAATTATAAATTAGAAATTATTAAAAATTTATTTAAGAGATTGGCAAACATTATAACGAATTCAATCTAAAAAGTAAATATTTATTCACCTTGCATATATATTTATAGTAACAGAGAATAAATGCTGTACAATAATTATTCGGACATTTTAAATTAATATATTCTAGAATTTTTATATCTGTTCTAAATAAATTTTGTCGGTGATAAATGTGCTCTAATGAAAGATCAATAGTTTTATTATTTAGTGTAATATTTTTTTAATTATTTATTTGCTCAACTGGCGCATCAAAATATAATATAATTAATGTCTAAAGTTGGAATGTGGAGTAATTTAATGTATTAATTATTTAATTAAATACTATTATCCTATTTTTTATTAGTTCCATGCTTAACTTTTCTATGATGAATTTTATGTATTATAGATTATCTCGTAGTCTATGTGTAGATATAGTTAAGGTTACGTGAATTAAGTATTTTTAGTATTAGTCATGTGTAGCTATAGTAGTGTGTCAGTTGTAGTCCAGTAGTTTGTAGTAGATATGTTAAGTAAGTGAGAGTTCAGTATATCATATATTCAAATTAACGACTGTTACCATACATTTTGATTTTGCTATCCATGAACTCCTCCTGTGTTTCTTTTTTTCGTTGTTTTAATGATATTTTCTTCTAAATCTTCGAAACATTAGATAATTCTTTGGAGTAAAAAGTATTAACGTTTTTGTGGTCTTAGCATTAAAATTAACAATGTATGACAAGACTTTTTTTAAAGGAAATCATCTAATAATAAATATGTAATATAAAAAAATTTTTTCATATTGAATTTAGGTTTCCAAGACAATTATTTGTCTATGTTTTAATATAATTACATTAATATATTTTTTTTTGAACTTAATTTCTATCAAGTACAACATTGAGGAAAAATGTGCAGATTTTTTGGGTATTTTTTTTGACGATATAAATTTTATTTCTGACATCAGATTATATTCACTTGCACATGAACTATCTTCAATTATGATATGTTCAACATTAATATTGATATTTACAATATAATCTGAAATAAGAGTAATCATTCATCAATCTTTATACCTTTGTAATATCTATTTTATACTCCAACTTATACTATTATATTTAACTATTGATGGTAATGTGAAGAGTAATTGTCTAACTCAATCTTTCTGACTCTATATTTCTTCTTCAGTATCACTTTGATAGTATATTTTAAAGTTAATTTAGATCTCTGCACACGGTTTTAGCCTAACATCCAAGTTCTCAAAGAGAAGATTTTCCGTGAGACTTTATTGCCTACTAGAGATTATTCACACTCTATGTTAATATCTCTCGTTTTTAGGAGGCTGTAGCTGAACGTTCTGAGTATTTGCTGGAGGATTAGGAATGTTGAATGTCAACAATTGAGTTTGAGGTCTCTTTAGATGTTGAAGTCAGGCTAGTACTAATTGTTATAGGAATTGTTTGAAAGCGAGCCACGGTTCTTACCAGAATGGTTAGTTATTGTTGTAAGGCTACTAGGGTTGAGATTTATGGAGTGTGATCAGATCTAGTTATTTGGCAGAAGGTTAGGTCGTGTATTATTTCAATGTGATGGGGTCTTATGTATGTTTGTTTGATGATGGTTTTAATGCGCGTATTTTTTCTTATAGCTTGGAGTGTGCTAAGGTAATCTACGGTCTTCCAGCGACCATTTTAACGCAGTTAAGAAGATGAACGAATAAATCATAGTGGATTCTGAATATTAAAGGAGCTGTTATGTGATAAAGATAACTTAAATTAAATTGTTATGTAGAATTGTATGTAGAATAAGTACTAAAGAGTCCTTATTAGTCAGTATGGTCTTAATATTTGATGCATATAGGCTACGTTCAGAAAGACATAAATGATTTGAAAATGTATAGCTAATTATTGAATGAATTAATTTAGAAATACATTCACGTATTTAGAGAAGATACATGCGTCTCTCAAAGTGTCATGGATCATCTCTCGTCTTCTGCTCTACTCTACTGTCACGGTTCTCTCTAGGGTTCTTACTGCTCGCTACTCTGCTCTGCTCTCGTCTCATCATTCTAGGTCTCTCTCTTATGCTCTCTTTCCTTCTCGTTTCTCGTTCTACTGTTCATGTTGATATTGTTACTACCGGTCTCTCTCAGGTCTCTTCTACGTCTCTCTATACGTGCTCGATACGTATCCATCTTCTCTTCGTAGTTCGTCTCTCTATTCAGTCTCGTCTCTGTTGCATACGTTCTCAGATCTTTTAGCTTTCGATCTAGGAGTAGTGATACGTGACATCAGTCTTCATGCGCTTTCTACGTAGTCTAACGTCTGATGCGTTCTTTCTACGGTTACGTAAGTGTGCTCATCTACATGCGCTCTCAGTATCTTAATCGTCGAGTGTTACATGCTCTATCTACGTCGTTGCAGTCTACTCGTATATGCTCTCTAAGCTTACTCACTCTGCGGACTTCAGCTAATCATAGCAAGATCAGGTGAAGATAATTAAAAGTATGATTATATAAGATCTAAGAGGTTTGTCAGAGTTTGACAACCGCGTTTTATAATGTATGGTTAGGTCGATAGTATAGGTTCAGTAGTAGTAGGGTAGAAGAAATGTTGCGCGACGGAAGTTTTGAAAGATTTTAAGATAATGATGTGTTAAAGAAGTATCTATGCTGGTTAAGTGTCGTGAAACATAGTAAGACAAGTTCCGGGTAGTACCGCCCGAGTGTGAAGTAGGTAAGATTGGTAGTGTTAAATAAAGGTTTCCCAAGTCAAGAGTGAAGGAGAAAGATAAAAAGGGGTAACTATGTTGAATGAAGATGTCATTGACGAAGATAGGGTCGATGAATCGTTTTGGTAAAATGTTGCGGGCGCGTCTTGAGAAGATGTT
>JABUQX010026329.1:0-2500 GCA_015478945.1 Trachelipus rathkii
CGAGAGAGATATTATTTTTAATGCCCGAATTATCATTGAATTGTTTCCATCTCTGAAGAGGAGATTTCGTGATTTGGAATAACCGAAAAGTGTGAAAAAATGATAAGGACCGATGATAATATGATTATCTTTCAATCATGAAATTTTTAATTAAATTAGAACACTTTTTTGACTCCCAACTTTTATATATACCTTGTAATTAATTAATGAATTGGGTACACGAAACTTCAGACCGAGACAGCGAAACGTCGGGAGTAGGTTCGGAGTCGGAGCCGGAGCCGGAGACGGAGCTCGAAGATTTCGGCTGGATCTGAAACCGCAGCACAGGCACGATTTTTTTTTTTTTTTTTTTTTTTTTTTTTTTTTTTTTTTTTTTCTTTTACTAAAATTACAGGTGTTCAAAGCTAGAGTCCAAGCATAACTTGTAAAATTTTAAAATGACTGAGCTGGAGTCGGAGTCGGTGAAAGCAAAAATTATCGACTTCGCTGCCATGAGTCAAATATTCAGGACGACATGCGAATGAGGTCATGAAAGTGGACGACTTTCGGATGGGGATGTGATTTCCTATTTTCTCTAATTTGTGTCTTTTCACTCCATTTTTAACTTCGGCAAACCAATTTTATTATATATATTATATTATATATATATATATATAATTATATATATAAATTATTATATATATATATATATATAATATATATATTATATGAATATATTAATATATATAAATATATATAATATATATATATATATATCTACTAAAATAATATAATATATAATATATAATATATATATATATATTTTATAGTATAATTATATTATATATATATATGATATATATATATATATTATATTATATATATATATAATATATATTATATATATATATATATATAATATATATAATATATATATAATTATATATTATATATATATATGGCGATTGGAAGAAACCGACTTACAATCACATGGTTGCAACAATCTTTAGGACGCAGCATTGGAAACTAAAGCTCAAAAATACATGATCTGTTCTAGGAGAACTCTTATAGGAAGTGTTTTAGAGGTTAAATGGAAGGCGATGCTAGTGTGAATCACTCTACTTTGGAGTCAAAACTCAAGAGCTTAACATTAGAAGAAATACACGTGCGCTGAAAAACATGATCTTCTAGAATGCTCTAGGAAAGACTTCTGAGAAGCAGATGTTGCAGGTGTTGAAAACTCTTCTTCGGAGATAGATAATAAAGATAACCTATGTATATATTATAGTATATATATAATATATATATATATTATATATATAATATATATATTATATATATATAGTATATATATATATATATAATATATATATATATTATAATAATACACTGTCAGTCAATGAATTGATTCTACCTTACTCACCGTAGAAACAAACATAGCAGTTGGAGTTCCAAACAGAAATGTTTTTGCTGAATATTAATAACTATTTAAAATTATATTCGGATTTTGTAGAAAAGTTGCTTTCGAACGTATAATAAATGTTACTAATTTTTGTTGTGTGCTATCAATAGACTGAAGAATGAAAGCAATGATATTCGCATAGATATCAACAACTGGCTTTCCAAATACTGCAATAAAAAAGAAATTTTAAAACTTGTTTAAACATAAGCAAATTTTACAATGTTCAATATTTTATTATTAGATTCAAGCCTGAATGGCTAGTTCTATGAAGCTGTGTAAGCTTGTACAGGAACTTGCCTGATGCATGGCTTTCTCGTATATAATGATCTAAAACAAATTGAGAGAGCTTGAGTAGAAGCAATGTTTGCGAAACCTATCTGGATTCAAGAAAAATGGGTGAAAGCGCTCCAAGCATTGGGAGGTGATCGGGATGCACCATTTTCTCCCATCAGCTTAGAGGGTTTTACATGTCAAACGCGATATGGGCCGGTTTATTTGCAGGTGTTTGGTCCCTTGCCTGGTTTTTATGATGGGCGATGGTATGGGCTGTTTAATCATACTGGGGGGAACGACAGCCTCCATCCTATCCGGTTATAGAAGCTGAGTAAAAGGGTAAATTGTGAATGGAGATGACGTATCACTTGAAAACATATTTCTCGGGTTCCCGTCACTCCATTGTGCACAATTCCTAAAGTCTCGTGGAATTCTCCTTTGTAACAATCGCTGTTTTTAATATTATCCACTTCTGGTGGAATAGAGAAATCAGGGGTCTGTTCCCTTTGTTCGAAATCTGCTCCAAATCACTGAATTCTCTTGAAACAAGAGTCAAAATGGTACACCCACTTAATCAAGCACACCTCCCTATGGGCAAGATGATGCCTGAGGTTTTGGTTCTAGTATGAAAGAATCATAAGTGCAATCTTGTTCTTGCAACGAATGATATGAATGGGGAAGTAAGGTTAGAAATATCAGTTCCTGGCAATATCGTTTCACGGTTTACTACAACGTGATGAACTTGCCTGCTTAAAAGAGAAATTAAATTGGTTGTTGGTGTGGTTA
>JABUQX010026329.1:7500-21142 GCA_015478945.1 Trachelipus rathkii
ACTTATAAGCACTTACACTCGCCAAAGACACTTACACTAGCCCATATACACTTACAATCACGCGCACAGGTACACTTACACTTACACCACACGCCTCGAAGCTCAATTTGTTCCGCATTCTGTTGATGGCTCATCCTTTGATGAAGTCACTTTGATACCACCTATATTGAATGATTCATCTTTGATGCTCATCTTTTGGTCTACCCAGATCATAAGCCTGCCCGCCAGGCGCAAGCAAGCCCCTCCCGCAAAGGATGGAGGCCCGCATCCGCAGGTGCGACCCGCCGCGCGAATGAAAAATATATATATACTATAAGTCATTCATTTTTATTTCATACTAAAACCTTTTTTTAATTAAAAACATTTTCGCGAACCTTAAAACTGTAACTCATTACACACCTATTATTTAACACATTTATTTTATTAACATTATTTTTACTTAATCCTTTTTACTTCATATTTTATTTATCATTTTTAAAAAATTGTAAGTAAGAAGAAAAAAACCAGAGTGGCTGATAAATAACATTTTATTTTACTACAACTGTACAAAATTTTAATTAAAAACATTACATTACCATAACCTTAAGAGTAAATCGAGTAAATCAATAAAGGTGTTACCTAACACCCAAGAAGGGGATTAAGTATGCTTTTGTTTTACTGCTTTACTGCTTTGAAACTCATGTTTTACTGCTTTAACTCAGATGTTTTACTGTTTAACTTAATATGTTTACTGCTTTAACTCACAAATTTATTAACATTACATACCTTAAAGCATAAATCCAGAAAATCAATAGAGGTGTTACCTAAAACCTAGGGGGATTATTATGCTTTTGTTTTACTGCTTTCACTGCTTTAACTCATGTTTTAACTGCTTTAACTCAATGTTTTAATACTAGCTTTTAACTCATATGTTTTACTGCTTTAACTCACATATCTTTAACATTACATACCTTAAAAGCAGTAAATCAGTAAATCAATAGGGGTGTTACCTAACACCAAAGGGGGATTAGTAATGCTTTGTTTTACTGCTTTACTGCTTTAACTCCTGTTTTACTGTTAACTCATGTTTACTGCTTTAATCTTTCTGCTTTACTGCTTTAACTTTCTGCTTTACTGACTTTAACTTTCTCCTTACTCGGCTGTATACTCATATATTATAACATTTATGTTTTTTAATTTTTAATTTTAAATACTTTGTTTATTTATTTTTTATTATTATTTTAATTAATTTTATTATCTTTAGTGTTATTCTACCTTCAGCCTAATCGTTATTATTATTTGAACACACACACACACACACACACACAACCACACCACACACACACACACACGCACACACACACACAAACAACACACACACAGCACACACACACACACACACAAAACACACACACCCTTACACTTATACTACACATTCACTATGACACTTATACACACATTCCCTATGACACTTACATTTACCCATAGACACTTACATTTACACTTTTACACACGTTGTCAGGTCGTAACACCACACACACACACACACTTAACACTTGAATAACACATTCAATTCACTATGATAGTTTTTCTTATACACACATTCACTATGACATTTACATTTACATTAGACACTTACATTTACAACTTACACTCACACACAGATATTTACTTTTACACTTCACGACAGATTTACTTCACTCACACAACAGATTTACTGTACACACATCAGTTTAAGCTTACACTCGCACACAGATTTACACACACACACATACACACACACCCACACACACACCACGCACACTCACTTACACATATAACGCATAATTTATTAAAACTTTTATGTTTTAATTAAACACTTACATTATATTACTTATTCAAATATAACTAAAATTATTTCAAAGTTCCTTAAAAACTTCTAATAAATAAATCAATCATTATCGTTGTAACAAAAGAATTTATTATTAACTGTTTAATACTTTTTGTTTATAATTTTATAACTATCAAGTTTTTAAAATAACTTACTAAAATTTTATGAAAATTTTATTAAAAACATATAATTTACGTACCTTAAAAGCAATAATCAGTAATAGGTAAGGTCAGCCCCTAGCAACCCTCTACATCAAGCTATGCCACGTCTTTGTTCTATTGACTTACTGCTTTACATCATCTTTAACCATGTAATAAGTATAAAATAACAAAATAAGTTTTCTCTGCTAAAATAACATGTATTTTATTAAAATCATTCTAAGTTTTTAATTTAAAAATAACAAATTAATTCACTTAACATTTATATTATTCACTCCGATGTTAACTAAAAATATTTTCAAAAGTTTTTTAAATAATGTTCGGGTTTTCTTTTATTATTTTATTATTATTATCTATGTACAGTGACAAATCAATCACGAGAAAACACAACAACCGCACTCCTTACAGATACGAAATTGACCTCTCTCTGTAAAATGTGGTGAAATAACTACGTTAGGGCTAAATTTAGGCCTAACGTATGTATTGCAATGCCACATATTTACAGAAAAGGCTCATTGAAATTATTTGACCTGGAATTTAGGCTTAAATCGCCCCCGGGTTACAAAAAAGGATTAATCCTAAATTTAGAAACTAAGTAGTATTCAACACAATATTGACCTTTTGGGGTCTTTGACCTAGTTTTTGACCTTACCTTTTTTCGGCCCAATCCCTTTTCTTCCAATGGCTCATTTTTGGCCCACGGTATTTTGAGAACCCTAATTTTTTTTGAAACCCTAATTTTTTGAGAACTCTAATTTTTTGAGAACCCTTTTTGAGAACCCCCGAATTTTTGAGAACCCAAAATTTTTTTTGAGAACCAAATTTTTTGAGAACCCAATTTTTTGGCACCCTAGCTTTTTGGCACCCCTTCGAAGAAGGGTGCGCCAAACGGTTGCGTCAGCAAAACCGTTGTACGTATTACCCCCCTATTTTCAAACGCCCCCTATATTTTTTCGAACCATGGGTCATTTTTTTGCCCACGGTAAATTTTTTGTCCTTCCTTTAGGGGCCTTAGCCCTTTTTTGAATTCTTAACTCTTGTTTGACCACACCTTTGAATCTTCCAATGGGTTCATTTTTCGCCCACGGTAATTTTGCTACCCTTTGGTCTTCCATGGTCAATTTTGGCCCCACGGTAATTTTTGGGTACCCTTTGGTCTTCCATGGGTCAATTTTGACCCACCCTAATTTCGAACCAGCCCTTGATCTTCCATGGGTATCATTCTTTGCCCACGTCAATTTTTGGTCTCCGTGGGTCAATTTTGGCCCACGGTAATTTTGGCTACCCTTTGGTCTTCCATTCAATTTTGGCCCACCCTAACTTTCGACCAACCCTTTGGTCTTTCCAATGGGTCAATTTTTGCCCACGTTAATTTTTGGTCTTCCGTGGGCCAATTTTGGCCCACGGTAATTTTTGGCTACACCCTTCCTGGTCTTCCATGTAATTTTGAGCCCCGGCCCTGAATTGCGCATCTCCTCCCGACTCCAAAACCCCAGTTACGAACATCAAAAAGTGGGCTTGATAGCCTTTGTCCCCCCCTCTCAATACGGAAAGGGTGGTATGTAACGGTTTGTGGTTTGGACGTGTGGCTTCGTCCTGAGGTGCCCGTCTTTCGCTCGTCCGGCTGATGGCGAGTTGATGCTCCTTGCTTTGGAGCTTGTGTTGTTTGGTCAGTGCGTGGCCCTGCTTGCTTTGCCGTTGTGTTGCTGGTTGTTGAGGTTTGGCGCTGTGTTTCTCAGAAGTCGTGCTGGCGGCGTTTCGTGTGTGCTGCGTATGTCGCGCTTCGTTGTTGGGTGTGTGGGGCTGTGCGGTGGTCGGGTGCGTTGAGATGTTTGTGTTTTTCTGTTTTATGGTGCGCTGCTGGTGTTCCGGTGAATGGCCGGTAGCGGTTGTGTGGTTTGATGCTTGTCGTGTATTTGTGGTGTTGCGTCTTATAGTATATTTGGCTGGGAAGACGGTGCTGGTCTTGTACTTCTCTTGTGTGCTGTATCGGTCTGGGTGCGTTTGGCTGGCGTTTGCTGGTAGCTTGCGTGGTTGTCGTGGGAGTTTTTCCTTTTGGCGTGAGTGTGCGGCATGGTGTGGGTGGGGCGCTCGTGTGTGTGATGTGTGTGTCTGTGGTTCGCACGTTAGGCGTTTTTGTGGCATGTGTAGTTCTCTTGAACACTTCTGACGCATGGAATCGACGCTGTATGGCCATAGCCTGGGTGTTGGTCGTTTGTGCGTGAAAAGTGAGCTGTGGATTGGTCGTTAGTGCATCGTGTTACCTCTGCTCGAGCTCGAGTGGACAGCGTGATACTGAAATGCGGGTTCGTTGGCCGGGTTAGATCTTTGTTATCTTAAGATTACCGTGGCCAAAGGAGTGTTTGCGACTCTCGGGGTACTTGTTGTCGGTGATTGCCGTTTGTTTTGTTTTCGTGTTTGACTTGCTGCACTTTCGGCGTCGTGTTTAAAGCGTTTAGTACGATTCAGCCGAGTGGTAGCCGCCAGAATATGGAATTCTATTGCCGGCGGTTTGTGCTTTGTTTTCGACGATGTGAGTGCTTTGATGTAAGGTTGTGGCTTACGTCTCTATTGCGCTTTATAGATGTCAAGAACGTGGGTTGGTAGCCCTGAAAATTAGTGTGATGTGCGTTTCAACACTTGAGTCCCATGGAAGATCACACACGGGTATCCAAAAATTACCGTGGGCCAAAATGAACTTTCGCACGGCAAATGACCTTCAAAAAGTATATACCCATGGTCAAGTGTCAATAGACATGCACACCCACTGAAAACGTGATCGAGACTTGTGTATGGTTCCGACAAATTACGAGCTGGCGTAATATCCGTACATTAGACTCCAGATGATTACACACATTAAGGTGTAATCTACAAATTACCGTTGGGATAATAAATGACCCATGGAAGTATCAAAGGTATTATGACCAAAAGTTAGCCGAGGAGTGGGGGCGGCGAAGTGGGGGTGGGGCCAGGGGGGGAGGGGAGTGCGCGGAACGAAATAAAAGTGACAGCCTCATGGGAACAATAAGTAGAAGTGCCGGGTAATGGGATGCAAAAGTGCCCAAGTGAGCTGGGTTCCCAACAGGAAACATGCCTAAAGCCAGAAGGGTCTAAGACGTTGCCACATAGTAGCCGGAAACTAAAGAGTGTCCACTTTTTTTCAAGCTTCTCCTAGCGCGCGCGCGAGGCTAGGAGACAAGAAAAGCCCTAAATATGTGGAACCAACTACCGCCTGAGGGTAATACACGGTATGAAGGAGATTTCGAATTTGGTGTTGTATAAGTTACGTTTGCTAGAATGGCGTCCTACGTGAGATGAGGTGATTTTACTAGTACCTTATAACACGAATAAGATATATTAATAGTCTAGAAGAGGTGTGACACGAGTTAGAAAAGACAGTGATCCGCCAGACGTTTACAGAGTCCGGTCGCGTCCGCAAGGTTGAACAGCGTGCTGCGAAAACCGCGAGAGCGCTGCTTCTCGCGCGAGGCGCAATATTACCGCGAGAGTAACGCCCTTCTGTCGCGACGGCGTGTGCGCTGCCACAAATTAGGTCCTCGAAGAGACATTAGGGATATCTCAAAAATTTGGTGTCTCGCGAGACAAGAGTTAGGGTTCCCGCCCGCCGCGTGCGTCCGCAGACGCAAAATTCGCGTGAACGAAAAATATTGATATCATGAGTTACACAGTTGAGACAGTGACCGCAAAATATACTATGAGTCATTCTTATTTTACTACAATTGTCCGAAATTTTTTATTAAAAACGATATCTTTAACAATACCTTAAAGCCATTAGTAAATCAGTAAAGTCAATAGAGGTGTTGCTTACCTAACACCTAGGGGATTTTGGTATGCTTTTGTTTTACTGCTTTACTGCTTTAACTCATGTTTTCTGCTTTCTTTAACTCACATGTTTTACTGCTTTAACTCACATGTTTATTAACATTACATACCGTTAAAGCAGTAAACTCAGTAATCAATCAGAGTGTGTACCTATGGGATTTAGTTGCTTCTTGTTTTTAACTGCTTTAACTGTTTTAACTTTCTGCTTTACCGCCTGCTTTCCTGCTTTACTGCTTTAACTTTCTGCTTTACTGCTTTAACTCATATATTTATTAACATTATGTTTTCTTTTTATATTTTTGTTTTTATTTACTTTTTTATTTATTATTCTATTTTTATTTTGTTTTAATCTTTTTTATTTTTAATTGTAATGTAAGAATAAATATTTCAAAGAGTTTAAAGTTATATAAACACTTTCATTTTAATAAAATTGTAAAAAATTTAAAACCTTTTGGGTATACGAGTTTTAAGGAAGTAAAATCACATTTTTTTCATTTTAAAGCATTTATTACATAACTAGAAACTATAAAATCATTGACATACAAATTTTTTAGCTCAATATATTTCAAGTTTATGAAAATCTACATTATTTAAAAAACATCATAATGAAATAAAATACAATCAGACCCCACAAAATTGGAATATTAACTCTCAAACAGGGTAAGACATAGTTTTTTCCACAGTTATTATTATTTATATTTTTAAAAAATAAGGTAAATAATGTATCAATATAAATTTTAAGTTCAAAGAATCAATTATGTGAACAGTATTGTTTTTTGCTCTATAAACGGAAATCCAATGACCTGTTGAGGTGATGTGACTGAGGCAATGTAATTGAATATGAAGCAGGTTCCTTCTCTCAACTTTACAGAGTTTATTTCGTTAATAGCAAACACACCTAAAAGCGAGATTCATTTTTAAACACCGATTTTATTTCCCCTTCATTCATATCTTAATAATTCAAAAGTACGTTGCGTACTCTGTCAATTTCAATGAGTGAGGATGCTCAAGATAGACCACTACAGTGATGGGCGATTGTAGAATCGATCCAAAAGAGAGAATTAGGTCCTAAGGTGCCCTTTCTCAAAATGTTTAAATAATAGGCGTTACAAGCTGAAAGGTCTGCAGTAAGATCATAGGCGTATAAATTACTATTCTTTGCGTATTCTTCAAGATTTAAACAACCTGTCCGCTATCATTACAATGATACAGTATTGCTATTAAGTCGTAAAAAGGCCGCGTACAGAGAGATAGGTCTCCGTTGTAAAACATTTCATAATCACGTCCGTGAGGCAGTCCATTCACATGTAAACTGATACCCCTAAGTCCGAAAGGTGTGAATTTATAGGGTGATTTTTATAATTCCCGGAGTAGGCTTCATGTTCCACACAATTCCTATTATTACTTTCTGTGGTAAATTTCCGTTCACAATAGGGATATGATACTCATATCCTTGAGTGAAATGAAACATCCTGGTTTCAACTCCAATAATAGGGTACTTTTCTGTAGTATTCAAAAGTGAATTTTCAATTTCCAAATGCCGCTGTGGTGATAATTTCACTTTCCTAACATAGAGATAAGCCTCCAGCAGTTTGAAAACAGGTTCAGGACATACAGCTGTAGCAGTAGGTTTACTTTTTATATTTAAGAGCAAATTTAGGATTATAAAAAATAAAACAAACAAAAATAAAATAAAAAACATAATGTTATAAATATGGGGGTTAAAATAGAATATCATTGAGTTAAAACAGTGAAAGCAGAAAGTTAACGCAAGTAAAGCAAGAAAATGTTAAAGCAGTAAGCAGAAAGTTAAAGCAGTAAAGAAGAAAGTTAAAGCAGTAAAAAAGCAGAAACGTTAAAGCAGTAAAACAATGAGTTAAAGCAGTAACAGTAAAAACAAAAGCATACTAATCCCCTTGGTGTTAGGTCACACCTCTATTGATTTACTGATTACTGCTTTTGAGGTATGTAATGTTAATAAATATATGAGTTAAGCAGTAAAAATTATGAGTTAAAGCAGTAAAAACATGAGTTAAAGCAATAAAGCAGTTAATCAGTAAAGCAGTAATCCCCTAGGTGTTAGGTGACACCTCTATTGATTTACTGATTTACTGCTTGTAATGGTATGGTAATGTTAATGTTTTTATTAAAATTTCGTACAATTGTAGTAAATAAAATGTTTATATATCAGACACTCTGAATTTTTTTCTTCTTACATACAATTTTTTTAAAGAAATTTATAAATTAAAAAGTCATTAAGTAAAAAAGTATTAATTAAAAAATAATGTTAATAAATATATGTGTTAAATATATTGGTCTGTAATGAGTTACAGTTTTTAGGTTTCGCGAAAATGTTTTAAATAAAAATGTTTTAAGTAATGAAATAAAAAATGATGACTCATAGTATATTTGAAAAAGAAATTCTTTGAAATGTTTAAGTTAGAAATAAAAATGAATGACTTATAGTATATATATATATTTTCTTTCGCGCTAATATTTCGCCTGCGGGCGCACGCGGCGGGCGGTAACGCGAAAATTCGCGCCTGCGGGCGCACGCGGGCGGGCGGGACGCGGCGATCGCACCTGCGGTGCGGCAGTTGTTCAGCCTTCACCGCGAGGGCGCACACTCGCGCCCTGTGGCCTTATGAACGGCGAAAGACATTAATATTAACTCTGTTCCTATGATGTGGGTAGAGATGAGCCATCAAAGGTAGACAAAAGATGAATCATCAATATAGATGGTATCAAAGATGAATCATCAATCAAAGATGAGTCATCAAAGATGAAACCTTCAAGTTGAGGCATCATGCTCGGAGCATTTATACTGGGCATCAATTCTGAGGCATAATGGTAAGTGCATCAATGCGTGCGGCAACTTAATGCTGGGCCAATTGCTGAGGCCATTAATGCTGAGGCAATCAAATATCTGAGTGTGTGAGTGTAAGTTGTAAGTGTACTGTGAGTGGTGCGAGTGTAAGTTATATGGTTTAAATGTAAGTGGCATAGTGAATGTGGTTATGAAGTGAATGTGTGGTATTAGTCTATTGTTCTTATTTGTGTGTGTGGTGTGTGTGTGTGTGTGTGTGTGTGTGTGTGTGTGTGTGTTGTGTCCACGGATGTTCAAGCTAGGATAGATCCATACAGGTCAGGTACCTACATGACCTCATGTTAGCACAGATCCCTACCAAAGGCTAGGCATCAGTTACCTGGATGAGCTCAAGGCTGGGTGGAGGCTAGGTGCAGGTGTAGGATAGGTGTAGGCTAGGTGTAGGTGTACGCTAGGTGTAGGTGTAGGTTAGGTTAGGCTTAGGTTTAGGTTAGGTTAGGTTGTTAGGTTAGGTCAGGTTAGGTGCAGGTTTAGCTAGGTGTACGCTGGGTATAGGTATCCGGCAAGGTCAATGGCCGAAGTATCATGGTCAACCACAAGTTAATATATTAATTATATAATATATATAATATAATAATATATATATATATATATATATATATATAATATATATATAGAATATATATATATATAATATATATATATATATATATACTGCCCTCTCTCTCTCCTCTCTCTCTCTCTCTCTCTCTCTCTCTCTCTCTCTTCTCTCTCTCTCTCTCTCTCTCGCTCGCTTTGTAGATGCGCAGGCGCATGTTTGGATCGTAAAAAGCCACGTGTTAGGTCGCTGGACGAAACCTAATACCAAAAATAAAAATAAAAATAATGAAAATAATTACGTTACGCAAATAATTAAAATAATTAAAAATAATAAAAATAATTAAAATAATTCAAATAAAAATGAATAAAATAATTCAAATAAAATGAATAAATTTTTCGAATTAAAGAGAATAAACAATAATAGCACGGACGTCTGCCACGTGATTTTTCGGTTCGAGTTTCACTTTGTGATTCTCAGGATGAGAGATGTTATAACAGAAAATAAAATAAAAATAATAAAAATACGCAAATAATTAATTAATTCAAATAATTAAAAATAATTAAAATTCAAATAAAAATGATTTACCTACAAAAAGTGTAAATGCTTCGAAATGTCCCGCAAACGAAACTGTCTCTCCTCTCTCTCTCTCTCTCTCTCTCTCTCTCTCCTCTCTCTCTCTCTCTCTCTCTCTCTCTCTCTCTCTCTCTCTCTCTCTCTCTCTCTCTCTCTCTCTCTCTCTCTCTCTCTCTCTCTCTCTCTCATATATATATATATATATATATATATATATATTATATATATATATATATATATATTTATATAATATAAGATATATATATATATATATATATATATATATATATATATATATATATATAGTATATATATATAATATATATATATATATATATATATAATATATATATTAAATTATTATTATTATTATTATTATTATTATTATTATTATTATTATTATTATTATTATTATTATTATTATTATTATTATTATAATAATTATTATTGGGAAGCCGCGGACTTGCGTTTATAGACTTGAAAATTAAATTATGTATTCTCTCAATTCGTACCGCTGGACGGGTGGTTAAAAGGTCCGCGGTTTACCTCGGTGGTGAGAGGTCGAGTTCTATTTTGATTTATGACCGATGGGGAACTCGAACATATAAAGACGGTGAGGCTTGAGGTGATAAGGAAGTTTAAGCACAGATGGAAGGGATGGTGAAAATTCGTGAGTAGCGACCACGTGGGTGCGGTGTGTGTGTGTGTGTGTGTGTGTGTGTGTGTGTGTGTGTGTGTAGGATATATATATGTAAGATATACTATATATATATAATATATAAATATATAAAATATATATATATATATATATATATATAATATATTATATATATAAAAGCGGCGGGCCAGCAAAACGCGGCGGCGGGAAAACGCGGCGGCGGAAACGCTGCGGGCGGGATAACGCTGCGGGTCGCACCTGCGGGTGCCGAGGATCAAGGTTAAGACATCAACAGAAAGGGCTAAGCCCCTAAAGACAACATCAAAAAATTACCGTGGTCAATTGACCCATGCCGGAAAAAAATTAGGGCTGCGGTACGTACACGGTTTGCTTACGCAACGTTTGGCGCAACCCTTTTTCGAAGGGGTTGCCTAAAAAATTAGGGTTGCCAAAATTAGGGTGTCAAAAATGCCGTGGCCAAAAATTGACCACTGGAGATCAAAGGGGTGGCCGAAAAAAAGGTCAAGGACAAAAAAGGTCAAGGTCAGGTAAAATTTGGGCTCAAAAAAGGTCAAGGTCAGTCAAGGTCAAGGTAAAAAGGCGCCTGTGGTCAAGGTCCTAGGATTCTGCGAGGTCCCATGTCATTTTCGTCCAATCTCCCTCTCTCTACTACTATATATATATATATAATATATATTATATATATATATATATATTATATATATATATATATATATATATATATTATATAATATATATATATATTAATATATTATATATATATATATTATATTATATATATATATATATATATATATATATATAATATATATATATATATATATATAATATATATATAGTATATATATATATTATAATATATATTATATATATCATTATAATATATCATTTAATATTCGCGAATGCGAATGCGAATGAGAATGGAAATAATATTTATTAATGATTCATCGCAATGCGAATAAGCATGCGAATCTTAAATATTGGAATAATACGTCAATATTTAACACTAAGAATAGTTTGGGTGGAATCTTTGCTTCTGTTTTAACAGTGTTCCGCATAAAGAAAAACTGTTTAAAAATTTTTTTTTTCTATTAAGGGATCCAAAAACGTAGCATGGAATCATCAAGTCGTTGCCTCTCTCAAAAATCAAACCTTTTGTTAATTTTGTCTAAAATATCCCTGACCTCGTCTTTTTGTTCATTGACCTTTTTAATGACTGAGTACGATAATCTCTCTTCAGAGTGATTCGGAGAAGAATGACGTCTGTTATTTGATGATCAGTTTTTTGGTGATATCTTCAAAGGGTTGAGTACAGTGATAGATTTGGTTAGAATAGGAATTTTCATGGATTGTTCAGACATTTATTTTATCATTAGAGCAGGCGTACAAGCAGTCAAATTCATTAAGTTGTAAATATCCTTAACATCATTTGTAGAGGGATGTTCCAGAGCGTAGTAACGTCATGTATGACTGAAAGTTGTGAGACATTTATTCTCTCCTGGATTATCTTTAGTTCTTCTTTGAGCCATGATCGAATGATCAAACTGTGTCGCAATTTAGCTACATTTTGAGAGAACTTTGCTGACTGATATTTGATATATCATGCCATTTCTAATGGCAAGGAGAAGTTGATGACTATAAAAATTTCATTAAGTTCAAATTTCAAATTCTTAAGTTCTAACATCCTTACCATCATTTGAAGATGGATGTTCCAGAGCGTGGTAACGTCATGTATTACTGAAAGTTTGAGTCATTAATTCCTCTGGCCTGTATTTTCTTTAGTTCTTCTTGAGCCATGGTCCGAATGATTATAACTGGCGTAGCAAATTGCCTACATTTTTGAGAGAAACCTTTGCTGACTGATATTTGATATGCCATGCCATTTCTAATGGCAAGGGGAAGTTGATTACTAACGAAGTTTGTGTTATTCACTTAAGAAACAAACAAAGCTTCCTTTGTAATGTCACTAACATCTTTCATGGCACAGTGAACATCATCTGGAAATAGGTTCCATTTCGTCAGCATTCTCTTAAATACGTTACTAAAATATTAACCCGTATGACGTTTCCTGAGTGGCTAGCACACAACACAAAATGTTGGCGCTTGAAATCTTTGTCTACTACATGACTAGTCAAAGATAATAAAGAAATTGCAGACTGAATATCTGATCATTTGTTGGTGAAGAAAGCAAACTTGGATGCGTACAAGTTTATCAGCATAGTAAGGTCAGTAAATTGTCAAGATTTATAATTCTGAAACTTTAGTTTTAACACAGTCATACATTTTTATAACAAATAAAATCTCTAGTCTTTCCTTTGATGCAAAGGGTACAAAGGGATTACTCTTTCATAAGCTGTACAAATCCAAGATCTTCAACATGAGAAAACAGAAGATCGTTCATTACTATTAATTCTGCCATTTTTCTATCCATTCTTAGTATTTTTTTTTCATTGTAAGCTCTTCCTATCTTTGTATTTTCTATTCAAGTATCAAGATTAATCTGCTTCATTCTTAAAACTTGTAGTGAAGATCGTTTTCCTTTCTACCTCTTAATTGCAAATAGTCTTATATATTTTTACTTGTCTTTGCTGTTTAGATGGTTTCTTAATTCAGATGTTTCTTTTTCTTTAAAAAAATAATTACGACTGCAAAGTATACTCTTTGTCATGTTGTTGGATACAATATCGAAGAATTTAAAAAACTACCACTGAATGAGGACGCAATTAAGCAATTGCATCAACAGTTAATCTTGAGCGTTGCATAAGGACGCCATTACGCAATTGCCTCAACTGTTAATCTTGAGGTATATACTCACTCGAACAAGTTTATCAGCATAGTAAGGTTAGTAAATTGTCAAGATTTCGAATAAGACTCAAACTAATGCCACCACCTAGAATATGTAGTACCGTACATGTTTGTGAATTCATTCTGGTCAATCATATTATCACAAAAGTCGATAAATTTTCTATCAAGTCTCAACGGGTCGTTTTACATTTGCATTCACATTTGTTCGAGTGTGAATGCAAATAAATTTATTTTCTAATAAATTTGCGAATGCGAATGCGAATGCGAATGTTTTTTTTTTTAAAATTGGGGGGAAGGGGAATTATGT
>JABUQX010026330.1:0-42500 GCA_015478945.1 Trachelipus rathkii
ATTCCTATATAAGCCGCCTCTGATTACATATAGATAATAACGAGTATGAACAGAATTCAATACATTTACAACTTAACAAAAACAACAAGCAACACCATAACAAACACAACAACAAACAACAACAAAAACAAACAAAAACAAACAACAACAACTAACAAACAACAACAACGATAACAAACAACAACAGATTCAGCCTACATTACTATATATATGAATCCAATTAGGCTCAAAGCAAGCATATGAAAGAGTGAACTCCCCAAATTATTAAATTCACATGTGAAACATTCCATGATAAAAGAGTACAATACATTTAGAATATTTACAAAAATTAATGGAAACTTTGTTATATAAAATATACCAATGATAAATTAACATCACGTCTAAGCGAGTAAACATTGGAGAAAACAGAAAGATTTAAGTGAATTTAAAAGCATTTAAGAAACGCTCTTCTCTTTCATCAAAAAAAAGCATACATCCGCGGGTTTATATAATACATTAAAAGGGCAAATATTGGGGACATCATTACGGCTTTCGGACTAGATATGAACCGACTAGCTAGTCACTACATAGAGTACAACGAAATACGATGACTTGCTTTTCGGATCTTTGTATCAGTTCAAATTGAAAGAATCCTGTCTATGGGATGAATATAATTACAAACAAAAATTAAGAACTAAAAGTTTATAAAAAGTTATAATAAAATTTAAGATACTGACGCATTGCTGATGTGGAAAATAACAAGTAGTATTTTACCCTATATAGCTTCCGCTATTCACCTTTTTACGAATATACTAACACCCTCTTCATTTAGGTTATTCAGAAAGAAATAACAAACCCTAATATCTACATGCGCAAATCAATTACAAAAGATAAGTGCAAAGCATACGCCGTAATGGGTAAAAATGTAGGCTATATAATATTATCAGAGCGAACTTTATATAGGGTTTAAAAAAAAGTATATTTACGCAAAATTAAACCTATAAGGCCAACCTCCCTTTTAAATGGTTAGGCTACATTTTAAGGTAGCATTGTAAAATAACCGTTATGTTACACATCATCTTTCATCATCATGAGTCATATCGTTAAAAACAAAGTCAGATGATGCTCGTCATTAGTTGTGCATCTGACTTTAAACTATCAAAATGGTTTTCGCCTTGTGAATATAAAAATTTGCTGACGATATTGGTAATTGGAAGATATCGCATCCAAAAAGATAACTTGTAATAAAAAGGTAATTTCCGTCGTAACACTAGTGGCGAACATCTACTCTCGCCCTGCTCCGATCATCTTCACACCTGTAAAACAGACCTTATTTCCTTTCGTGTGAGATATTTAAGTCGCATGTAAACACGAAGGTTAAATACCTTGGGAAAATGATGAATTAATCGTTTATTAGTCTGTGACAAATTTATGGGTGTCAGCCGGTAAATAACAATGGCGGCAAATAGTGATACAAAAAGGATTACCTAAGGTATTTCAATTACCACCACCCACATAGGCGCCATCGCTATCGACTACATCGAAATTGGTGGCAGTACCAAAATCAACCACAACGCTATTGCCACCACGGTTGACTGCGACGGTATTAAGTGGCCATAAGAAACAATAACGAAATTTATCAGAATGTACCGTAAAAGAAGATATACAAAACGCTTGTAGACAAAAGTATAGCATATATATAATAACGAACTTGTATAACTCATAAATTATACCTGAGCATTGTATAAAACTTTATACAATGTACAGATGAACACAACATGTTTGATTGGCCAGGAAACCTCTATATTAATGTCTCATCTTGAAAAAAATTCACCTTTTTCACTATGAAAAAGAGATTAAATCTCTCTAGACAGATACCTTTCACCCTTGCCAACCGGGAAACATACCGTAGCAACCTTTGCTAGATGATCATCTTTCATTGACACTATGAGATACAATAGAAGACATAGAGAAGGCTATATGGAGCTTAATTATCAGTCCAACTGAGGTCTAAACGAGGAAGGAAAGAATAACGAAGTGCTTCACAATAGACTTTATAAATCGGGGAGAAACATACAATCTATAATATTTTAGTAATAAATCGTACGATTGAAATATATATTTAGTATCATAAATGTACTGAGGAACATCCCATGAGATATATAAGATTAATCATGAATAAAGTATTACCGGTGATACTATACAAAAAACAGCATTGTATTGTATATTTAATGATGTAGATTCTGCTTTAATCCGCAGTGTAATGTATATTAAATCATAAATAGGAAAATCAACTTAGGGTATATGGATAATTGAATTAATAATTAGTGACTAGATATATACGGAAACCTTATCGATCATAAACGCCTAACGACACAATAAAACACCGGTAACTTAGTCGTAAAACAGAGGAAAATAAGTAACGGAGAGAAATGAAAATAGGATAATAGAGAAATTCAATAGAAATAATTTATTAGATTTCTAATCTTCGTTTAAAAAAGTGAAATTAGTAAAATTAGACAGAATTAAGTATAAGTACGATAGTTGATACGGTATAATGAGGCATAGTACTTATATCTTACAAACATGTATGATGCTAACTTATAATATAGGAGGTAAAGGTGATAAAGTGATATCATGTCAATAATGAGAATCTCTATAACCTAGAAAGTAGGGCAGTCACTAGTAAGCCAATATTTATAGAGTAGACAGAGGGATAACTCACGCACCCATACCTATATATATATAATATATATAATATATATAATAATTATTATATACTTAAAAGAGTGCAAAAATATAAATACATATATAATGACTAATTACACATATGAATATAAAATAAATAGACTACGGACTGAGTATATATAATAGTAGATAAGTAATAAGGAAAAAGTAGAAGAATAGCTTAAATATATAAAGCATATTACTAAATAATAAATAATTATATAGGGGCAGCAATGACCTATAGGGGATAAGATGATAATAACAATATAAGTAGAGAGAGTAAAAGTAGCATATAGTATAGAGTTCACATATAAAATAGCAAAGTAGCCGAGGAAATGAAGGTAGAGAGAATTCTACAAGTAAAAAAGACCTACTTATGGGATTATGACTGACTATTCCATAGAGATAAATTCTAAAAGACACACCTTGAAATTTAGAAGACAATCGAGAATATTGTGATAAAACCAACGAGTAGAGATATTTCAAGGTCAATTGATAAATAAAATTCTAAAAATATAATAACTATATTATATATATTAAAAAATTTATATAAAATTTACGTAAATTTATTTTAAATTATCTATATCCATTGCCACTTGTAGCTATTTTCCTTTTGGGTTTTGAAGACTGGATTCGCGAGTGGTTGACTTGCACTTAATCGTAGATCAGAGGAATTGCGTTAAATAACACATACCTTTATGCGTTATTTCCTCTTTAAACGCATATTATAATAATAATAATAGCCTTAATAATCCTAATTATATTATATAACATTAAAATTTATTAATGAAAAACTATGCTACTCGAGTCCTAAAATAATATCAGAACAAGAATTTTCAAAAACAAATACTAAAAATATATGAAAAACCGAATACAACAATTTGAAGAAAGAGGAGTAAAATATCCTTTATAATTGGACTACGCCCTTGAATAAATATCACATACTTAATTTAAAAAATTTCATTTAATAATAAAAAATGATAAAGTCCCAAGTTTTGAACCTTTTGTCACATTGTAAAGCCCTAAAAATAGGGATATTAGAGTTAGGCTAGTGAAGCACCCTATAAGTCATATTTCGATTATATTAATATTCAAACGACGATTCTCTTAATATCTATTGCAAAAACTCATTTACCAGTAGTAAACCACATAACAAGAGAGTCCAAACAATACTACTCAACCCTCAGAAAAAAAATAACAGTTTCCTTGAAAAAGCATGTTATTATTTTATTTTATCCTTATTAAATAAAAGCTTTTAATACTACCAAATAATATAAAATTATAGAATTTACGTAATTATGAGAAGATAGATCTATATAAAAAATCTTAATTCCTCTATCCTTACACTGATAATATACACTATAATAATATTTTATATAGGCTTCATAATGTTTAATACACACACACCACACACAAACATATTATATAATTCACATCTATACAAAATAACTAAATGAGATTGTAGCACATCTAGTGAACAGGTAAAAAATCCACTATTAAGTCAAGAAAATCTAAATAATCTATTAATAACTACAATCATCTATATGCCTTATTCGAATACTTTAGGACAGAATACTATATCACTTCAACTAAGCTATACATACCTTACTATATTGAGCTTGTAAATTTGGTAAACTATAGACAATAACTAAAAAATATATATTCATCAACTAAAATGACATAATTATCATACAGAACCATATATATCATTACTTTATAAAAGATTATGACACTGAAATATTTTAACCAGTATTATAACTGGAGCATGGCTATGATATAAATAAGAATATATATATACATAATATAAATAATAAATATAATATATAATATATATAATATTTAAAATAATTATATAAATATATAAAATAAATAAATATATAAATTAATATAAAAATTAAATAAATAATATATAATATAATCCATTATATATAATATAATAATATATAATATATAGATATTATAAATATATTAATATATAATATATTTATATTATAATATATAAAATAATTATAATTAGATTTATATTACGTAATATATAATATTAATAATTAATCAAATGTAATAAATATATAATATTAATTATAAATTAACATTGAACTTAAAACAAAACTTGAGAAAAATTAGAAACCGAGATACAAACAAATCAGAGGTTTTATAATATTTAAAATTCCTTCTGACAACGTTTTGAAAATTCAAACTTCCCTATTGTACTAAAGATATATTTAGACTAAATATTTTGATAAAGTGACTTGATAATAAGTATATGATTTCGGTAATTAACATGACATGAGCTCGACCGATATTAAAATTATAGGCTGCCATCAATGGAATTTATCATTTTTCTGAAGTTAATAATCATCCCTCTTCGTGTAGACCAGGTGCTAACATAGAGATGGCACATCCGAGACTTTGTTAATTCCCATTTCCAAGTAATTAAATCCAAACTCTCATAAAATATCCCACATATCGCAAACTCACTTTTCTGTATAGCAAAAAAAATAGCTCATCGACGCTACTATCAAACGCATCCCGATAAAGTAGAGTTAATATGACCCCAACTGACTTAAGTCAATTTCTTCTAATAGTTAAACGTATTCTTATCACATAAATCTGACTCATACTACATTGTTAGTAGCTTAAAAAAATCATTGAATCTCTTGTACCACAGGTTGATCATAGCAATCAAAACGTAGAAATATAATGATCGTTTATAGACTCCAGTTAGAGATATTATTCCTTTAATTGAAAGGTTATATCTATCATATATTCTCTATGGGACAATGTAAAAGATACTCCAAGTTATATAACACGATGTGCAATTGCCAATAGCGTGATTTGCAAACTTTCGATAATTTATAAATAACAAATAGAATCACAAATTGAAACCCGGGATCCACCAAAATTCCATAAATAAAATAATAATAAAAAAAAATATACATCTATATCAATAAAATTCATTATTTTAGTATATTAAAGTTATTAATTATGTTGATTGTAAAATTATGTTGTTAACTAAATATATAAAAAATTCGCGGTTTATTTGGTTAATTGCTTATCGATAACTCTTTTCGCATCATACTCTATCGAGTCTAAATAAGAGCAATTTTCAATAAGGAAGAAGGATATATCTCTAAAATTAATCTTAGCATTAATTAACGCTCAGTAGACATCGTCCATATTATTAGCAATTCCGAAGATCGAATATTCACTAGATTCATGTATAAATGCAGTTATTTCTGACACCTTACATCTAATCATCCGAGGCTACCCTTAAGACGGCTGTTCCCGTCTCACCTCTCATATTTTTTAAGAGTTCCGTCCGTCTATCTTTTTGTGATGGTCGCCTTCACGCAACTCGATTATTATATATTATCCAATAAGATAGAATTGGGTTCTCTCTTTCAATAAATTTCATACAGCCGCGAAACGATTCCGAAACCTCTTTCTTAGAGAAATACCAATAATAAGATGAGAATTAATTAGATTGTAGTAAGAGTTAAGTTCATACTTATTAAAATTGGAATCAACTTCTGGACTAAACTGATTAGGTTATTTCATCACTAATGGCATTTCATGTAAAAAAAACAACTAACATCAGGAAATTTATACTAATTTATGTCACCCACGCTTATATCTCACGTGCCGATAGGTGTAGTAAAAAGGGCAATGAGTTTCTTTTTAATCGTATATATTATAATTGATAAGACTTGCACTATCTGGAGTTAATACATACAATCAGTCTTCTGTTGCTGAAAGCTTTGAAATTCAATCAGTCAGAAAATTATTCATACCTTGACCACCGCTGGACCGACGCCTTCACGATTTTTTACATATGACTACACCATCTCTGATTAAGCAAATAAGTTCCAAGGTTGCAATTACTTCAATGCCCCACGTTCTGTTTAGTCATTCCATTTCATCACTGAATATTAATAATCCGCGTCATCACCTTTCAACCTAACTTTTTAATTCGTCTCACTTTAGATGTCCAGTTTTATTGATAGGTGGAAGAATCTTCGAGGTTTATCTATCTTTTATTCTCCTCTTTTTTTCGGTGAACCGGGAACTAGCTTAACGTATAAACCAAACAATTTACTTACACTACACGACCATTCTGCTTCCAACCTGGAATGTACTAACACTCTTATTATGTTTGATAATTATTTTTCTCTATACATACCACACACGCTCTCTCAAAGTCACACTCAAAACGTAACAATACAACGAAAATAAAGGGAAAAATTGGGGAAAATGAATAGAATTTGGGAAAATTTAATAGAAGGAATAATTAGTAAATATTGTAGATAAAAAGATTCGAAAACAACAATAATAATATCAGTATGAAAAATATAATTTGTAATTCAGTTCACAAGATACCAACTAATACTGCAGATAATTAATAGTGAATAAAAATTCATTTTTATACGCAATTGCTAATTATATAACAAATCGAGAAAAATCTACATCATTGGTTGAAAATTAAAAATATTCAATCTAAAATACTCCATAGAGTCAGAACGAATTTAAGCTCTCAGTCGGACGAATCGTGCGCAAACCACAAATGAAAACCATTTATCAAATTAATATCAATTAATAAAACATTAAATACACGACATAGTAAACTAGTATAGGAAAAAATAAATAAAAGGCTAAAACTTTATTATAAATATACATTCAAGCGAGAAGTTCGTGCAACATTACTTACAGAGGAAAATTGAATATTTGTACAAATAATACCTTATGACATTAAATATTATCTTATATAGACTTCCCCTTTCGAAGTATTATGAATTGAAAAATCAATCTCTATAATTATAATAAAAAACCAAAAATTTAAATAATGGTATAATTAATAATAATAATAAATCTCATAATTTAATATAATTATTTCAAAAATATATAAATAAAAATAGCTTTGATAGTTGATCGCGTGCCAGAAAATTTTCGGATCAATACATTTTTGACAAAAAAAGAACAAAAACATACTTGAAGAGGGTAGATTCATCTAAAAGACCTGGGAATTCTATGATTTTTTTCATTCGTAAGTAATATGAAAAATTATATAATAAATTTATTTACATAAATAAAACCTTTACCTATATATATATATAATATACGAAAATACTGAGTAATATAATCATATATTATATACATATCCATAAAAAATTGTCATAAATATAATAAATGTTATAGTCGAAGTTATCGACGCTACTTAACAAAAAATTCTGTAAAACATTCGCGTTTACCCCCATATTATCCGTGCATTGAGATAAACTTGTAATATAAGTGGTAATGGTGAGACATATGTTTAATGAACAGTAACCGGTGGTGGAGCAAGTTGTTTGCACTTTAGACGAGGCTTTTACCTCTGTTTATTAGTAATATAATTAAGTCTTTTATCCCTCTAATTAAAATATCCGTGCTTTAATAATAAGAATAGGTGGTCATTAACTGGTCTAGAAACTAGATACCATTGATTTGATAACGACTAATCTCGCTCAACTCACAAGAGGATCAAATGGATCAAGTCCTGCTCTTCTCCTCGAAATCACACTCGCTCGCTCTCACACGATAGAATCATACCCTTCCTTACCATATATAATAATATCTAAATAGGTAAGTACAATTATAAAAGTACCTCCTTAAGGGCAATAGATGAAGATGATAAAAACTTTCATTCATTATACTATTCTAATAATATTCATTCACTTATAAATTGTTTGCAGTAGTTCTAATTCTAAATGACATAAAACTTAATCCCTCTCATATAAGTAACATCTAAAATTAATTATTATCTCCCAACCATTTATTTAATTATTATAACATAATTGAATTATATAATTATTTATTATATATTAATTTGTATATGTATTAATATTCAATGACCTCGTATTACAGTTATATAGCAGACATACTAAATTATAGAAACTTGAAATGTCTTAGTAGTGAATATCTCTACTCCACTCTCGTTCAAAGTAAAATCAATTTACGAAAAACCATTTCTCAAGATATATCACTTATCACAAGAATATACTGCCAAAATTTTGATTTGTTTCAATCATCTTCTGAACATTGATAAGAATTTTTTACATATCACTTTCTAGTCTTCACATTTCAATATCCGAAAATCATCAAATATCTTTTCAAAAATCGCTGGAAACATTTAGATAGTGATATTCGGTTCCGTGTAATTTGAGTGGTTAGCAACACATATTCACAGAGATCATAAAATTCCAAAGCTAATACTTCGAGAATATAAGAAAGCATAATAACCACCGAAATCCTCAAACATAACAATCTTCACACCAGCGAGCTTACTATTTCAAACAATAAAACTCCAGAATATATTTTTCAATACAGAGATCAAACCACTAATTGTTCAAGAAACTGAAACAATTTCGATGAGGAATAGAACCAGCAAATTCTCAAAACTTTTCCAGTCCCCTCAAAAAAATGACTCATAACTTGATACTATAAAATCCCAGGAATTCATTGTACTAGGCATTCGGTAATCATTAATTAAATCTATACTAAAATAAACCAAGAACTAATACATAATATTATCAAATTAATTCATGACGTTCAAATATATCATTCTTCAGCATTTCGTCAATCGTAAATAAAGAAGTCATCATGCTATAACTTTGATTACGTCAATACATCGGCCCTACCTGGGTCCAACACTTAACGAATCACACACCCGGGAGTATAATTAATAAAACCAATAATTCTTACAACTAATAAATGCTTGGACCGAAATCAAATATTCACCATATCATTTACCCTAACTGGCCCTAACTGACTCGATATAAGTCTAACACTTACAAAAAACTCATTGAATTGTCCGAACAAGTGAGTAACCTACACTCACATCCAGCAAATCTGAACGATCAAACGCTCAATCAACATAAAATCTAAAACCAGGGTCCACTTTCATCGCGCCTTGACTACTTCAAGGTTTCCGAAGCCACCAGATGAGGATGGGCGATGAAACAGTGAAGACTAAATAGGCAAGCATAAGATGATTCTGCTCTTCATGAAAGAACCCCAGCTATCCTGGGACTGAGTACACAAAAATCTCCCTTGATATGCGATTTTCAAGCAAGTCGGAAGAGCCCTTCAACCCCGCGTTGTAACCCTTCCATGTAATCTATATCAGTCCTCAGATTACAGTAAGTCCTTACAGATTTGGACTTGCGCCATCATTTAAAGATGGCCCCTAATACCGTGTTTTGAATCATCGCCGATCGTATCCTTAAAACACATATTAACCAACCTTGAACGACACACATTATCAAAGTGGACAACACCACCCATTTAGTGTGCCTTAAATATAAATACTTGGACACACGAACTTCATACATTTCACTAAATATTTTAAAACAATCATTTACCTCTTTATTAAACAATATTTTATTATTATAACAGTTTATTACTTAAAAACTACTTTCATTGTTGACCATTCCGCGTCACAGTAATAAAAATACTACCTCCATATAAACTAAAATATTATTCTCCCCATTCTTTACCGGTGCGCCTTCCTCAATGTTAATTTTTTGACCTTAGTGTGGAGCTTATGAGATGACATAGTCCTGTCCCATCCAATCTTTTCACAATCCAAAACTTTAAATTAAGCTCAACATAAGGGAACACTTAAATTTCACAAATTATAATTTTATTACACCGATATAACTTATCGGGGCAATTTCTCCACCATAATTCCCGCTCAATTCTAGGGAATTTTATTTTCATTTTGCCTTTTTACCAACATCAACACCTTTAAAACTAATTATAATAAATCCTAACACAACTGTAATACCATCTAGACAACAGTTACCTTTCCATATTAAACAAATTACTATTTATGCAGATAAAATCCATTTTTTCACTAAATTCACAACCCACACACATATCCACCTTATATACCTACTAATATATCCACCCCCACATACTCTATATCCATACCTACCTATATATCCTACACCCATATCAATTATACATATATCTATAGGTCATCACTCACTATCCCTATCAACTATACTATATATATTATATACTATACCCCATAACGTTATACTAACCCTCACCTCCTATGACTATCTTCTACTCCCCTTACATACGTACTACTCCTCCAACACTCCTGTTGCACTGTAACGAAAAACCATAAGACGCTTTTTATATATCACCAATTCTTAACCAGGCTTTTCAACTCATTATATACCCAACATTCTGTTATGGCTGTTGTATCATAAATCACAATTTTTAAGGTAATATCTGACATAGTCTCACGTCTTTGGATATATTTTCTAACTAATCACTCACTACTCTGCCATGCAACACTCATTTATACCTACCTACTCAACCCACATACATCACATACCTACATTACTCCCTATATATAATATCACCCTACTATTAATAGCCTTACTCACCTATATAATCACCATTATTACTACTACCCTATACTCATTTACTCCACCTTATATATCACCAGAAGAGCGGATATCACCTACCACACTACCTACTCCTATACTACACTACTCCACCACACCGCCACTATCCCTTACTAAACCTCACTCCACCACTACCCATATATATAGGGGGCTCACCTCATCACATCACTCCTATATCACTTGGTACTACCCCAATCACCCACATCACACAACACTACTGAGAGGGAGAGGCATATCATCTATTACCTGACACATACGTACTAGTCACATTTCACCATTACTATCACCCGGGCATACCTACCTAACCCCTGACCTATACTCAACCAGCCCTGTTACCCCTGACGTTAATTCGCCCCTTGGCCCGCACACTGGCGGACTAGCGCACCCTCAGGTACTTCTATTGCCCATTACTCCGCACAAGACCCTGACATCGAACCACGATAATATATAACCACCCCCCAGGTATTATCTTTACTTGCTTTACACACTTAGTTATCAACCCTCTCTCCCAGCCTAGGAGCACGGCCCACCAATCTCAATGACGATGAGCTGAGTCTACCTGAGCAGACTACAATTTTATCGCTATATACACTTCTCTTTATACCTCACATACTATATTGTACACCCACTCCGCACCCTCGCCGCGCTTTATACCACACCCCACCGGAGGACCCGCCCCCGGTAACGCTCGTGGAAATACCCGGTTCATGTTCGTCTTTCCAACCCACCCATATTTTGTTGCCAATCCATTATACAATAACCATCTTATGTCTATACGATCCTCACATATTAATATTTTTTGTCTGCAAGACCAGCACTCTTCTTATGTACCCCCCTCTTGTACTCTCCGTACAACACTCATTCCTCTTGTTACATATCATAACCTGTACACCCAACTTTATACCTATTCACAACACAAATCAATTGCGTTATATCCATGATAAATCTAACCAACTTATGTTTATATATCCTTTAAGTTCTTAAGCACCTACCATTCTTCTCTCACTTTATATATTCTTGATAATTCTAGATTATAAATGGCTCCCTCCCATCTAGTCTGATTTGTCAATAGTGACCATTAAATCTATCGAAGCATTTAGACAATAATAATCTGCGACAAAATTGTACGCTTCTCCATTCGTGCACAGGTGGTGGGCGTTGTGTTGAAGTACACTGTTTATTCTGCGATATTCTGAATGACCACAGCCCAATTAATCTGGCTGCCAAACCTCCCCGATATTACCCCCCAAACTTGATTCTCTTATACATAAAGGATAGCAAAGATTTAGATCATTATAATACTCTTAACCGAATGCTTGATGACCAACATCCCGATAATGTTTCCTTGAACCGCTGGCAACTATTCTAATTAATTGCATGGCAAACTATTACACATAACGAAAGTGCATGCTTCATTCTTGATCACCAATCAGCCCCCCGTCCACTTCGAACAACTACAACACTAAAGACCCATCCTAACCTACTTAAATCCCACTCCCTATAAACGCGAGACTGACCAACCCCTCGCGCCCCACATATCACCCCCACCGACAATCGGTCTCCTCCGGCTTATTTGTACACTCCACCTCAACCTCTAACAAAATAAACAAACTAGCATAGCGAAAGGCATTAAAATCAAAAAATTCTTCATACGAAGCGCCCAAAGAAACAACAACTCACACTTAAAGGGAACACATCTACACTCACGCAATATGAAACTCACTCAAATCATACTGATACATCAATTCCTTGATACTATTGGTCGGACCGGAACGTCAAATCCCCAATACTGCGCGCATGACCTTCTTACAAAAACTAATTTGTACTTAACTCTGTTTAGCATATTGGAGGTCTATTTTTTCTAAATCTACTATTTTATAGAGGAATAACAGAGATAGGAAAAATCTGGAATCAAACCATCATCAATCCCTTTACAAAATATCCTGGCTGAAGACTCAGAAATTATGATACAACCGAGTATCTTGATCAAAACTGAGGGCTTCCATTAAAAACAAGGACATTTCGGAAATCAGCTACGCCACCCGCAATCCGCCAGTGTTCCTCATTGAGGAGACCCTCTTAAATAAATCCTATCACTTACATCAAAATACAACACCTCGCACACACACAGACAGAAAGCGAAGAATACAAAAACTAACTGATATTGTATAGCTTATAAAAAAGCCGATGATACATCCATTGCAATGTCAACTACGAATCTTTTAAACACAAATAAGCTCAAGGGCTTGAAAACACAATGAGAGGTAGACAATTAAGAGAGAAATAACTAGCTTAAAGGTCTCTACACCAAATTGCACGGCCACTCTGCTATTCTTATTACATGGAGCCCACCCCCACAAAATGACCCGTATAACAAATACAACTACAGAAAAAAAGTAAGATGGACTATGGGAAACCGCCATGTCCGGCCAGCACAACGAAGGTACTGGGGACTCCCCGTACTGATTTCTCACGTTATTGAACATCCACTGACTGTTTAACATCGGACACACGACCACCAGGCCTACTGGAATACCAGCCTTGCTTAGAGGCTCAAGCCCTCGAAGAGGCAAAGACTTACCAGACTTACGGACAATCAAAATCCTGCCCCCTAAAAAATCTGAGCAACCTGCACCAGCCTGCCTACTCTCAGCCTCCCAATAACAACATTGGAAGGGACAACCAGGCGGCCCAAACTCCACACACAGACCAAACTAATTAAACAAGTAACAAATGTGAATCACCACCACCTCTCATTCCCAACTAATAACAACCAACCAAACTATCCAACCCTAAGCACAACCCAACAATATAACCTGTACTTTTAATAACAACCCTTAGATACTCAGGTTTACCATTATACTACACCCCCTACCTATTCAATGTAAACCAGACACTCCCACATTCTATCTCGATACAACAAATCAACCATACTAATCTCATAAACAATCTGCGGTTCCAGAACACCACTCATAATAAATTCATACCAAATAGACTTCCCCAGTATGTCAACTATCTAATAGTCCCGGAGGCTATAATTTAAAATTGATGCCCCGGCACCTTATAGCTTCCCTCCATCAGCAAAGTTCCAAGACAATGACACTGGACTGCCACCATGTAGTCTTTTAAACACCACTTGAACTTTCAAGCCAATCTTAATCGTAGGGGCTCTACGGGGGAACAATGTCACATCGGCTGCCAGTATAGGGAATATTGCGCGAATTTTATGGGTAAGAAAACTGAGAAAGAGTGAGAGGTTCAATATGACTCGCGTATCAAACCATACTCAAACTCTTTATCAATATGATTCCCTAAAGCACACTGCACAACAGGTGTCTCTAAAGCAACAATAAAATCCAGTCCTTTGAATATAATATAAACTTGTCAGTCTTATCTATCAGAAAATCATTAACTCGCTAAAACTGGTCCCAAAAATATAATAAAATAAAACACTGTAATTCATTTTACACTGTAACCTATATATATAATAATATACCAATATTAATATAAAAATTATATACCGACACTCGAAACCATGCGTAAGCTTCGGCGCAGCTGCTTGTGTTGGGAACTCAGAGGTCCGACGGTGTATGTCGTTCCCATAGCGGATCTTAATAAAAAATAAATATAAGGACGCCCACAACCAAATCCATCTTGAAAGTGTTCGACAGTCATCTATCGCACCACCACGGTTCTCGAACTCTCGTGTAATATCACAATAATCAGTGGGTTCACACCAATAAATTAAATCTCCGTAAATCCCTCCACCCACTATCCCCACGTTACAAACCATCTCCATAAACCGGAAATTTCAACAAAAGGGTCTCACGTCCTCTTCAGTACCTGATGTTGGTCAAGCTTAAACACTCCAGTACGCCCCAACGAGGGGGTGACCCCATAATCTGCCTGTTCATAGTCAGACCCGTCTTCCCAACGTCTTAAATCATACCATGGGCTTCCGATCCAACATGACCACAACAACAATGCTCGCCCTACATCCAATACCGTATCCCCTTGCCCAATCACCTTACCTAAATCTTCAGAGTTTACGCGACACATCCTCCCGGCTACTCCTACGGATCCGAGACAACCCCCATTTTCTCGCAATCATAATGAGAAAAAATACAATACATGTTAATTGGTTAAAAACAAAAGATCCAATGTAGGTAATCATTATTTGGGCAAATTACTTATTGTTTCATAGTTGGCAAACCTAGATGCTTCTCATAAACATTATCTTTGTATCGTTCTTTTGAGAGGGCCGAAGTCCCAGATTTGTTCTGGAATACCTAACAGTTAGTTTTAATAGCCTTCCTTTTCAACAAATATTCTCTGCACTCATTCCCTCGCCCTTTGCTCCCTATAACATTGAGCGAGGACACGAAACAAAACTAACCCCATTAGTTTTACAGTACCAACTATCCCCCCCTCGCGTCCCTGATAAACTGCGCCGCACGAAGGATTTTTTAAATACTTAAACCAACTCCCCTTCCCACCCCTTCATCACTCGAGGAGATCATGCCGAGAGAGAAGGGGAAGTTAGCTACACTAATTCGCGCCATACCCCACATTCTCATACTTCTTTCACCCCAACAGCGCAAATAACCTTATACCGATTCTACGCGTCAGAACTCAACCGTTACAGAGCGGTTCTTTTACTGCCTCCTCCTTCTCCACCAATCCCCACACACTCTCTATCACATCACAGCTCACAATACTCAATAATACATTACATAACTATCAGGAACAAGAGCTTGTGAAAAGAATAATCGTTATCAATACACTTCCAACCTCATCCCAAACTAAAAAATATCACAGAAGAAAGAAAACATTCTAAACAAAAAAAACAATGAATCTTGCCATAAAAGAAATCAACAAACTCGAAGTGAGTAGAAATAAGATAACAACAACATCGAGAACTTCCCTCAATGAAACATCTTATTACTATTCCCCAAAATTCGAAAAGATAAGTCACAAAACATATCGAATTTTTGTTAACTACCACCCGAAAGAATCTTTGGAGAAACAACTTTAACCCAAATCCTCTTGAAAAAATGATATTAGTATTCAAATAAAATTCTTATTAATCAACTATTTATGTTCTTAATTCGCCTACTTTCAGAACTGTATCAGACCAATTCGTAAGCTATATATACTAATAATCTGATTTGCTTATAATAAGAATATAAAAGATTAATAAACTAAAATTCCTCAGTAGGAAACTCTAATCCCTCCCCTGACCTTCCTGTACAACTAATATCAGGAGGAGGAATATTGAATACAAAAAAGCTTAACATAAAAACATGATGGATCGATTTATGTTAGGTCTCTTCCGTTCTCATCCCAATTAATCGGACTATCATAAATCCTATGATGACCCATCTTACTTTAGCGTGATATAAAACTACCCTTACGAATCATTTAAGGCGCGAAATTGTTTGACGCTTTATTAAATGGTAAATTATAGTCGTGTCCAGTTACCTATCAGTGCCGTACAAAAATCCATACTCACTACACTAATTTGATAACCGCCTGACGACATTGAGTCGAAAGCCACCGCCTCATTTTATGCTTGCGTTATACCTTTCTTTATCGATGGCTCGGATCTCGTCGCAACCTCCTCTTGTTCCCCGCCTTAGTTTTCCTTTATCTCCTCTTCGTTTTTTCTCCTTCCCTTGTTCACTCTTATGTTTTCTTTTTTTGTTTCTTTACCTCTTTTCTTCCATTTTTTTTTTTTCGTGTCTTTCCTTCTTGTCCTTTTACATCACCTTACCCACTCATCCACCACCCTCTCCTCATCAACGTCGTATTCCACACATTTTTATCCACTCCACCTTCCCAGTAGACGGCGAGGGATGGCGTGGTAGTTCTTCTTCACTCCCATTTTACACTCCTCTCATCCCTACCTCAACATACCATTCCCCCTCATATCACCACTACAACATTTCAACTCCACCCAATCCACTAACATACAAAAACGTACTTAAATAGAACATAAAAAAAAATATAATAAAGAATAAACTATACAATAATAAAAAAAATCAAAACACAAATAAAAAAAAAATAAGTAAAAAAGAATCTCTCATCACACACAGCAATTCTGTTCAAATCATCAAACCATAAAGATCACTAATCCTGCCCATTAATTACTAAGATAAAAATAATAATAGAAAGAATATAAAACTAAAAATAATGCAAAAATAATACTTATTAAAATAAAAAATAAAAAAAAAGGAGGCGCGAGAACACGAAGGCAACCAAGGCCGCAGGGAAAGGAGAGGAGAGCACAGAAGAGTCGGGACCTCGACGAGGCAGCGGGAGGCGAACGGGGGAATCGCCGCGGGGCGCGAGGGAACAACAACCGGATGGGCGCGAACCACGAGGCCAGCCACGGCCAAAAAAAAGAACGCGCGCAGCGGAAGGGGGAAAGCCACCGGGCGGCGAGCCCGGAGGCGGAGGACGCCAAGGCGGCCCAGGCAGAAGAAAGGGAAGGAGGCACAGAAGAGGGGACGCGGCGGCAGCGGGAGGCGAACGGGGACGGCCGCGCGGGCGGAGGGAACAACAACGGAGGCGCGAACCACAGGCCAGCCACGGCCCCAGGGGAAGGACGGAGGCACAGCAAGAGGGGACGCGGGGCGCAGCGGGAGCGAACGGGGGACGCCGCGGGGCGGCAGGGACAAACAACGGAGGCGCGACCCACGGAGGCAAGCCAGGCCAAGAAAAGAAGCGGCAAACGGAGGGGGGATAAGGCACCCGGGGGCGCAGCCCAGTAAGGCGGAGGCAAAGGCGGGCCCCCGAGGGGAAAGGAAGGAGGGCACAGAAGACGCGGACCTGGTCCCAAGCGGAAGTCGGGAGGGGGAGCGCCGCGGGGCGGGGTGGAAAACAATCGGGGAGGCGCGAAGCACGAGGCCAGCCCGGCCCAAAAAAGAACACGCGGCAAAACGGAGGGGGGGAACCGCCCCGGGGGGTGGCGCAGCCAGAAGCTGGCGCGACGCAAAGGCCGGGCCCCCGGGGAAAGGAAGGAGGCACAGAAGAGGGGGACGCGGCGGCAGCGAAGGCGAACGCGGGGACGCGCGGGGCCGGAGGGAACAACAAACCGAGGCGGAGCACGAAGGGCAGCCACGGCCCCAAAAAAGAACGCGGCAAAACGGAGGGGGGGAAAGCACCCGGGGTGGCGGCAGCCAGATATGCGGAGGACGCAACAGGCCGGGCACCAGGGAAAGGAGGAGGCACAGAAGAGGGGACGCGGCGGCGGCAGCGGAGGCGAACGGGGACGCGCGGGGCCGAGGGACAACCAACCGGAGGCTCGAAGCACTAGGCCAGCCACGGCCCCAATAAGAGAGCGCGGTCAAACGGAGGGGGGAAAGCACGCGGGGCGCAGGCCAAGAATGCTGAGGAGCCAAGGCCGGGCCCCCACAGGGAAATGAAGGAGGCACAGAAGAGGGGACGCGGCGGTCAGCGGGACGTTCGAACGGGGGACTCCGCGGGGCCGTGATGGGAACAACAACCGGAGGCGCCGAAAAAATAAGCACGGAGGCCATGCCAGGTCCCAAAAAGAACGCGGCAAAGCGGAGGGGGTGGAAAAGCACCGGGGGCGCAGCACGAAAAGGGCTGGGACTCAAAGGCCGTGGCCCCATGGAAAGGAAGGAGGCCACAGAGAGGTTAAGGCGGCGGCGCCGGGAGTGGAACGTGGGACTGCCGCGTGGGCGGAGTAACAACAACCGGGGCGCTAAGCACTAGGCATCCACGTCCCAAAAAGAACGCTCAGCGTAGTTTTAAAGCACCCGGTTTTCTCATACCATAAATGCTGAGTACTCTGCAAAGGCCTGGCCCCATTTATATATATAGAGTCACAGAAGATTTACTCTTCGTCAGCGGGATTCGATGACGTGTGGACTCCGCGTTGCGAGGGTTAACAACAACCAGGCTCTAATCACTAGGCATCCACGCTCCGCAAAAAAAGAAACGCTTCAAACGTAGTTTTTTAAGGCACCCGGTTGTTCTCATCCCATAATGCTGAAGTACTAAAGGCCTGGTCCCCATCGTTAATATGAATGAGTCACAGAAGATTTTACTCTTCGTCAGCGGGATTCGAACGTTGGACTCCGCGTTGCTGAGTTAACAACAACACAAGTACCAAAACACAGTGTGAAATTGTGCAAGTCACAGAAGTAGGATAAGAAAATGGATTAAGTGACCAGATAGTTTACGCAATGAATATATGCCGCAATGAAAGGGTGAAAGTCGCAAAACTACTTTTAGATGTCCTTCTATATTAAGTGAGGCCATATTGTAGTTTTAATTGCCGACAGCGTTAAATAAATCTGGAATATTTTAAACCTTCATCAAACGGGAGGTAGTAAATGTTAACTAACTAAGTGATAAACCTTTCTATTTGGAGGGCTGCTATTTAAGCCTAAGTGTAATTCAAAATCGGTAATCTTTAATAAGTTTTGATGAGTTAGAGTGCAAAATTAAGGTTTGTTCGTCAATTTGTATTTATACTCAACAACATTCATGAACAGGGATTTTCTTTTAGATTAGTAAATGTTAGTTAACCCTTTTAATAACTTTTATGTTCTCTGTTTTTCTTGGGTAGAAAGCATTTGGAATTTAGGTTGCAACAAAATAGTTGGCCGTCTAGTGAACCTCTAGGTACATGCGTATCATTGAAGACAATATGGGCTTCCCAATTTGAGTGAGGTAGAAGGACGTAAATGAGGAAATTCCATTACTTTATTTCTTACTTCAGTGAAATCCTTCTTAACATAAAAGGAACAAGTGGGTACTTTAAAATGTTAACATTTGGGAACTCAGGCAAGTTTATCTGTAGCTCTTTAGGAGGCTTGAAGAAGTCAAATAGGTGAGACTGAAAACCTTATTTCAGAGTATATTCATGACTCTCAGTCTGTGTTTATTTCATTGCATTTTTCAAGTAATAAATCTATCTTAGATGTTTATTTCCTTAATGATTCGACTCTCATAAATTCTTTAGCTCATTAATGACATCCACAAGTAGTTTCCATTTTAACAAAAAGGATTTTCAGAAAGAATATCGATTTTAAAACGCTTTCATTCTTTAAGAATGATATTTACTTAGTTATTTATTTAAAAATAATGTGCAATGTGATCTATTATTCATAAAATGTTTATGATTATCCTGTGTGATTTTTAGCATGCTATGCAATTAGATTAGTGATAGATTTGTAAAAGTCTTGTGACAGAAAACGCACATCAGAACAATACGACAAATCCGGAGAGGATATCTCATTATGAAACGAAAATTTTTCAAAACTACAAATACATAGTTGTGTTTACAGGAATAAATGAGATTATAATATTTTTTTTTTCATTTCTCCTCTGGTTTAAAAAAACTTACAGGTCCAAATAATACCTACCAGATTTGGGGAAGCAAATTCCATAGACGAATCAGGATCAAAGATTATCAATTTCCGAAACTCGGTTTCTGAAATTGTGCACATCAAAGGAGGTGGGCAAGATAGAAGAAAAAAAGTGTTTCAAGAAAAATGGAAGATTCTAAATTTAAGAATAAGCATAGCAGTTAAGTTTGGTGACAGATTGGGTGTGAGTAAGTGTTGAAAGAGGTGTCGGAGACGAGCTTTCATCGAAGGAAAAGGTACGCAACTGGAGAATTCAGAAGTGTAGTGTTTTTGTATTAATGATAGTTTAAGAAGAGTGATGCAACAACTTCAACAACCAGAGAAGGATGAGATAGAGCTGATGAGAAAGAGAGAGATGTTGAGGAGAAAATCATCAGACTCCACCTTTTCAAAAGAGTTATATGAGTTGAGCTATCCCAGATATGCAATACATGCTCAGTATAAAGATAAACGACGCCCCTATATAGAGCAAGCAACTGGAATGGTGAAAATAATTCTGAAGGCATCTCAAAACACCTAACCTCTTAGAAGCTTGTTTAATTAGAGAAATAATGTTTCCTTCAAAGAAAGATCACGAGAAAGGGAAATACGAAAAATATGTAAATGACGAAATAAAAACGACTGTCCTTTCTGCCATAATTAGAAATGTGAGAAGAAGCAGATATCAGTAACTCCAAAGCAAACGCACAACATCTGCCTTTCAGCGAAAATTGAGGAGAATTTACTTTGGGAGAACTAATCAAAATTAGTGCTCAAGAAAGTGGAAATTAGAATAAAGACAGCGCATATTACAAAATTTGAGAAAGAATAAAGTATGTAAACCAAAACAATTGACAATTCCATGGCTACTCGAACCTTGCGATCTGACACCACCAATCCAGCGATGAACTATGAGAAGTGGAGGCAGGGATGAAAGGCTAGCTTTGGAAACCGGTCTCAACAGACAATACTATTTATGATCATATTAGTTGTTTGAAAAATAGTGTGTAGACAAGTATGCATAGCTTAGTGAGATGTAGTTAATCAAAGGATGTTGAAGCCCTTCTATATTTGCCCGTAAGCACTCCACTTGTAAGGTCGATTGTACTCTGAAACTACTCTTAATTGGTAGGGCGAAAAATATAGAGCAATTAGGTATTGTAATAATAATTTTTTTTATTCTACCTATAGACGCTCCATGTGGTCATTCGGGAATTCTTTCATTTGTCTTGGATGAAGTCTACTCCTTACACATACGACATGCCGCAAGATTTCACTTAAAATAGTAGATTTATCAAAAATTTCGTTTAATGCTAAAGACAATGAAAGAATTAAACAATCAAAACATTGATTCTTTTATTTATCATTGAAATTAACAACATGTTTTTCGTCAACAAAGGTGCACCATTTGTACACACACTCATTAAATTATTTAATTCAGTCCAGTTTCGCTAAATTTATCTAGAAAATTATTTAAAGAAATCTACTCCAGATGTCTTGCTCTTAATTAAAAATGCTCAAATGCAACTATTCATTGTGGCGAAGGAAATTATGACGGAAACTACACTGTTACAAAAAAAAAAAAAAAAAAAAAAAAAATTTATCTGCTTCCTTTCTAAAAATAATAAAAATTAACTAATTTTAGGCTGAGAAAAACGAATATGACCATGAAATCTTTAATTTGCTCTGTTTTTTGAGAAATATGCATCATTATTATGTATTTGAAGACGCATATAATATAAAATTAATAACAGTACCTACGTATTTTGAAAAGAGGTGTAGGAAGTATTATAGTTTATGAAAATAATAATAATAAATATCTTAAAATAAAAAAGGTTATTAAAACTACACTTTATGAAAGTTATAGTGACTCACTCAGTTTTTTGATCCCCTTTTTTTTACTCTTACCGCTTATACCTCTCTCCTGGAATGTCCCTTTTTAAGGTCCAACAGTACTCTACAAGCATAGATGTATTCCATTTAAACTTGTATCTTAGTTCTGTGACTGAAATATCCTGGTGAGACCGCACTCTGTGCTCATTACTTACTGCACCATAATTGTCCGGGAAAAATCCAGATGTGATTCGAGAAAATAAATTTTGAGCAACACGTTGCCACCAAGTTTATAAAACTTGTCTAAAAAGTTGTACACAAATCTCAATATAGTTTTAAACCTTTCTGTTTCCGAGAAAGCCATGAACAACTCTTTCAAATGCTTCCCAAGCTGCTTTTTCACTGGAATTAATGATTTGCTTGAGTTTTCGTCTTTCAGAAGATTATGAATGTCGGTGCCAACGAAGATACTTTCCTTAATTTTGGAGTAACACAGCAGTGGAAATTTCTTTCTCAAGTGCTTGAACCCCTCTCCACCCTTATTCGTTCCTCTCGCGAAATTCTTCATTAGTTCCAGTCTGATGTGTAATGGAAGCAGAAACATTTAATTTCTTTCAACTAGAGGTCTAAGTTGTACATTCTTAATCCCATGAAACGTACTCCTCGCTGGCCAGATTACCTTCTTTTAGTACAAAGACTTTGCACGACTGTCCCATGCGTGAAGGGAACAGCAGTACTTTGTGTACCTTGATTGCATGCCTAGTAGTGTCATCCCTATAAATATTAGGTTTCCACATATATCTCATTGGTGTTTTTCATGCATGATTAATTTCAGAGGTATTTTAATGTTTTCATGTGTTTCTCTCATATCTGTTTCCTCATTGAACTTGGCATGGCCGCACAGATATTAGAAAAGATTGTTCAGGTGTTTTTTTCCCTTTTAACTTTGATTATCAACATCACCTGCAGTTGATACTTTTCTGGAGGCCGATATACTGGCAGATCATTTCCATATAGTACAGGCCGGATAGCAGATAGAGCGTTTGGGTATTTTACCATTCACTTTTTTTTCTCGACATGCTATAATGCAGAGGTGGAATCAAACAAAAATAGCAGTCATCTGTATGATTTTTAGGCTCCCGTCAGATCAATGGAATGGCAAAGCTCATTGAACGCCTTTTTTTTATTTAACCAACCACGAAGAGTCACTGAACAGGTAAGTGTTGCAGTAAATGCGAGGTTTCAAAGACATGTCCTGATTCTCTACTTTGACGCCGAAATAACGGAAGTAAGTGGTTTAATTTGGGGAAGAAAATTTCACTTCACCACACACATAGCAAATGTAACTGACCTTAACGTTGGTCGGGGAGTTTTCCGCAACATTTGAGCTGGAGATGGCTTTTCTGTTACCATATTTTGGGAAAGGAAGGCCATTCATTCGGGCAGGTATTGTGGGGCGAACAAGTTACAAAACTGGTAATAACTATGATAGAATAAATAAATGAAAATAATTGCTGGGGGATCAAAGACCCAGGTGCCGAATCCTCTCTACCACAGGAGAGTTATGAGGGGTGACGAAGCCTTGTGCTCATCACATGATCTCTCCTACCAATAGCGAGGACTCAAAATGTCCCGACAAGAGTCCAACCCAGCAGTACTTGTCCTTCACAAGATGTGTTGTTTGGCTTTCCTGAGTCATGCTCCAGTACATCTGAAGAACTCCAGAACCACAGATACCATAACCTTAATAAAAGGGGAGCAGAAAAAAGGAACTGGATCAGCATGTCACCCAGATGAATTCTCCTTTGCTACCCGATGGGCTACATCCTAATAAATTATTTTTGGTAGCGTTCATGGGCCTTTATAAAAATTTGTTCGCTTGTAACAATAACATGCAGTCCAGATTGGTTAGACTAGGCCCTTATAGTATACTCTCTAGAGTAAACTCGAGTACAAAAGCTTCCCAATTATTGAAAAGTCTGAGAAATTCTTTAATAAACTGATAAATGAAGATCGAAGATCAAAATGAAATTCACAGGATGAGAGGGCAGCTGGAACTTTGAAACAACGCCTACTACATAGCTTGGCCAATTCATTCCACTTAAAAAAGTAAAGAGTGAATTCTGGAAGTATGTGGTTGAAAACTCAGAAATAAGTACAAGTGATTTTATGGAATAAAATATAGGTTTTCAAAAAAAATTCAAAGACGTTGTGAGAAAGGCAATGATTAAACAGAAACAATGTATACTCAATTATATTAAAGAAAGGAAGATGGTGGGGCTAGAAAGATAAAAACGACATTGTCAACATCAGAGAATCTAGAAAAAATTAAAGAAAAAGCTTTAAGAATTATGGAGAATGAATTAGAATTGAATAAAGAACTAGTTCAAGAAATAAAAAGTACCAAAGTAAAATGGTATAAAAAAACAAAACTAATTCTAGGGAAAAAGGATGCACAGACAAGGGAGGGCTTGAAATCACATTGTGAAAGAAATAGAAGCAAAAGATGAACAAGAATATAGGGTAGAATTAAGTACAGAGTTGAAGAAAAAAAAGAGAAAATAAGAGGAAAGAGGCAAAAAAAGAACAAAGCAAATTAAAATGCAAAGAAAACTGCAATCGAATGATGAAGAAAACTTACAGGGTGTAAGAAAAGTGGATCACACTCAATTACAATCACCTAGTGAGGAGGAATTAGAGATAGACATTGAACATGGTACCTCACCATTGGTAGGGGCGGAACAGTCAACAAATGATGATGAAACAAATAGAGAGTCAGACTTGAGCAGGTATCAGGAACATGACAAAGATTCGAATGAAAGAACCATTAAGTACGTAAAGCCACCAACCTATGACAATAGAGAAGAAAATGCAATTGATGAAGAATTGCTGAACAAAATAGTTAAATACCGGGAAGAGGATAGGGTGCAGGGTATTGAAAAGCGAGAATAAGTAATAAAGATTAAAAACTAGTTTATGTTGAACAAAGTTACTGCAAATTCAAATAGAGTGCTGCCACGCCTAATATCTCCAAATTGTAGTCTGACTGAGCTGAACAGACTCTATTACGCTACATCAAGAGCAGTAGCAGAAACAATGGGAGTTAATGTTATTAAAGATAAGAAAAATAATCCAAATAAAAGAAGGAAGAATAGGATGCCACTTTGGAAGATTAGACTTACGAATGAAATAAATACTCCTCGAAAAAAAAAAGAAATTGGAATGCTCACAATCCTACAGAAATGAGAAATAATAATTGAAGCAACAAAGAGAAAAACTCAAAATTTAGTAAATAGAGAAAGAATCAGAAACAAGATAAATTAACACACGCTCTCGTGAGAAGAAAACTACTTTAACAGCAAAAGGAAAGAGATTGAAAAGGTACGAAATGCGTGAAAAAGAGAAAAAGAAGACAAACTGTTCAAAGAAGATCAAGGTAAATTTTATAGAGAATTATGAAACACTAAGATAACAGTTAATGATGCACCCCGGGCAGAGGGGTCGAAAGATTTGGGAAAAATATATATGAGAACAATATGTCGCATAATGTAGATGCTCAATGATTGAGAAATAATAAAAATAACCCAGAAATAACATTATTAGAAATATGGATTTTCAGAAAATTGGTATTAATAGAAGTAAAGGATTTAATCAAGAAGACTAATAATTGGAAAGTACCTGAAATGGACGAGGTTCAGAACATTTGGCTAAAAAACTAACATCATTAATTCAAGCCCCTAACAGAATGCTTAAATAACATAATGGATGGAAGAGTAGACATCCCGCTGTGGTTCATAACGGGTGAAACAACTCTTATCCCAAAAATTGAAGAAACCTCAGATCTTAGCAAGTATAGACCTATACCATGCCTTCCCACAACGGACAAAGTGTTAACAGGAGTCTAACCCAAGGTTGTACAAGACCATTTACATAAGTAACAACTTCATTTAGGGCTAAGAACAAGAAGGGATGTAGTAAACATACATTTTTTTTATACAGTTGTCACCACCAAAGGGATGTAGTAAACATACATACCTATAATACAAAAAAACAGCTACTAATAAATAAATTGTAAATTGAAAATTGTTGGAAAGGGCAAAGGACTATTTTATTTGTCGCTGGATTGGCTACAATGAAAGCTTCATGAGATTCTATCCATTTGATGTGCGGAGCAATAATGAGCATTTGCTAGCAAAAGTTGATGGGAAAAATCCAAACGATTCATGGAAAGGGTAATGGAAATGTGGAAAATTAATTTAAAGCTTCAACACGAGGAAAGAAATTATGAAAATTAAAAATGTAAAAGTGAAAAGAGGGTTTTTTTTTAAGGGGACTCCATATCCCCCCTTTAATTTGTATGAGCCCTCAACCGCTTTTAAGTACCATTGATCAATAACTTAAAGAAGGATACAGAAGTAAATAAAAGAGCAGAGAAGAAAGAAAAGAGAATCTCACATCTCTTCTACATGGATGTTATTAAGCTTTTTTCTTATTGCATACAGCTATACTTCCACTAAATGCAGGGTATATAAGATATCATTAGCCATTAATGGGATACTAATCCCATATTTAGAGTGGCTTTTGGACCCTTTTTGATATGGGTTATTCTGAAGCTAAAACGCATTACCTATTTATTATCTTTGAATATATTGTAATGATAAAATTTCTCTTTTCATTTTCTATAACTTTAATGGTGGGGCATGTGTACAAGAGAGCTGTAGGCTCTAATTCTGAAAGAGAAAATTAAAAAGGAATACATCTCAAGAGTGAAGAAAATATTAAAACCAGAATTAAAATAAAAAACAAAAAGCAAAATAGAGGCAATTAAGGTACTGGCAATGCCAGAAATGAGAAACAGTTTTAGAATTGTGGACTGGTACCAGCATGAAATAAATACTCTAGACACAACAAAAAGGACGCTCTTCCATGCACACAAAATAATTTGCAATAATTCAGTGCACCAGCTCGTATATACATCCCGAGAGATGAAGAACATATGGGGATGCCACACATAACGGAACCACAAAACTGAAATAGTTCTATAATTTTAAGTTTGAACCATAAAACTGGAACTAAATGCAAATGGGATCGGTTAAAAGAACATGAAGGTTGTAAGGCTGGAACAACTTCAATAGCAAAAAAGGCAAATGACTACCTCCATGAATTTAACATCAATTTAAAAACACAGAATGGATGGGATGAGAAAAACCTCAAAGAAAGAAATAAAATTTTAAAGGAAACTTATAAAGCAGCAAGAAAGAAAGCCTATGTTGTAGAATGGGAAGAACATGGACATGCCAACCTTTTAAAAAAGAAGTACAAGAACAAGGACTTCTGTCATAAAGAAAAATTATAGATCAATTGCAAAGGGGTTTTTGAAAAGTGAATGGACGAGAGAACTCTGATTATAGCTCAGGATTAAGTGACTAAGAACCAATTGGTTCAAAAAACATATGAAGAAGTCGATTGACTCTGAAATAAATGTAAGAATGTTTGGGGAATTCGCAGAGACTGTGCCCCATAAATTGTCCGGATGTGAGACTCTGCTACGTATGGGACTATATACAGAAAGACACATTCCATATGCAAACTCATTCATTATAGACTCTGCAAATTATATAATATTGATCCCTAATGAATCACTGAATTATAAACCCCTGCAAATAAGTTATATGATTTATGTTTCAAATTATTTATGATTTAGGCATACCAACTGACATGTTCGCTACCAAATAATCACGGAATATTGTATTAATTAGCAAACCAAAAATTAGGATTTTATCATTGTTTAATATAATTCATAGGACGCCACTACGCCTCTCTCTGGCAAAGAGAAAAGTATAAGAGCGCACAGGTAAATCATGTCTAAATGATTTGAGGAGCGATTCGCGACTCTCACGGATGGAAGAAAAAAGGTACGCACGCTACGCATACTCTTATTTGAAAATGTAATTAATTACTTTAAATAGACAAAGGAGGTGGCTATGGAAGCAATTAAATGGAGCCTTAGTATAAGGCTAGTCTTGGGAGCTGAGTATGCAGTGCTATGCTTTGACCAGGTTTGGGGACCTGTGTGGTACCGGAGAGTCTCTCAAGGAGGTGTTCAAGTAAACTAATATATATAATATAATAGTTAATATAATATTATATATATATATATATATAATATATATATATATATAATATATATATATATATATATATATAATAATCACAAACCACCAACCTTATCAAGATAAACCACGAGAGAACTAATACAAACACACATGTGCTGACTGCAGTCAGGATTGCCAACGTTATTTTACAAAAATTCCCAGTTGTAGCGGGTTATACAATAGTTCTTCATAAATTTTATAAAATCTTTTCGTTATAATAAAAAGCCAGAAGCTATTGAGCATTTTAAAGGTCATTCGTTTTTTCCCAGACTAAAATGAGTTAGAATTATGCACTTTCAAATTTGAAGGCATTATGTGTGTCATAAGCGTTATTGGCAGATCATGAAAGATAGATTGAGTGTAGCGGTTTATTAAATCATTCACTCTCCACTACATTTATTCCTGCACACGCTTCACTATCAACATACATACTTTTAATTCCAATCAGAAATCTAACATCAACACCATTTATCATTAACATCTGACACAGATCTTCCTTATTAATCCTGTCATACACTTGTTGGAAATCCATAAAACCCAAATAATGTTTCGTCTTCTCTCTCATTTGCTTTAATGTGAAAATTTGTTCAACACATCCTCTACCACTTCTAAATGCACCTTGCACTTTAGCAGTCAAACTCTCAGTCACTAGATGCAATCTTTCAAACAAAATAACAACATATATCTTCCCAACAATTAACACTCAATAAACTAATTCCCCTATAGTTTCTGCAGTTTTCATTATCACCCTTATCCTTATATAAAGGTACTATCACCGCTCTCCTGTAGTCCTGCTGAACCACTCCCTCTACAGACACTTTATTACACAACTTCCATTTTGTAGTAATTCACAAGTCGTACCCACTCCATGTCTTAGATATTTTCACTAGTAAATTCATCTATAACTGCTGATTTACGTGATTCTTGCACTTTCCTCACTCATATCTCAACCCACCTAGGGTTCAATATTCTATGAAGATTCGCACTTCTTTCTTAAACCTTTTGTACTTCCAGAGCGCCTTATTCAGTTGTAGGTCTCCGTTGATCTTCTTTCCAAACCCTACACTTTTAGCTCCTTTTTTTCTTTTTTTTCTTCACACTTTTAACACTCTATTTTTCTCTCTATATTAATTTCCACACACACCTTTCATTTTAAATATTTTGCATTTTGTTAATCTTTTTATCAGATCACCTCTGCATTAATACAACATTCACTATTGACATCATACTTCCTACTTTACTTACATCCGCACCATACTACTTTTGGCCTACTAATTTTGCTCAACTTCACCTCTTCACATCATTCTTCTTAAAGGCTAAAAATCACATAGTTTAGTCTGATTGCATTCCTCTCTATCAGGTGTAATTCTTGTTAGCTTAGCTGTAACTTTTCATGACCTGAAACCTTGAGGAACACTTTTTCAATTAGCAAAATGTTTCGACGAAAGTTATTAGGAAGAATGACTGCAGGTCCTACTATCCGAAATTCATCGATTATCTAACTTCAAAATTAAATCATTTTTCTACTCTTCTAAAATTCTACGAAATAATCATTTCCATTGATCTCAAAGATTCTGGTGCTCGAACAATATAGTTACGGTGGCACATAATCTCTCCTCTCAACAGTAATTTAATCACCTCCTACCATTCTCACCTTCTTCGAATCCATAGGCACCTGTGGTTACCATGCTCCTTTCTATTATTATCCAACCATTAAAGTCGCTCAACTACAATACAACTACCAAAACATCATTTGGGATCGTTCAGAAAATATCACTCTTCTATATCCCTCTCAGATGGATATGCTACAAGCCACACATAACAACCTCCTCAACTTAAAATTTAACCATTAGTGGCACAAATCACCCATTAAAATCGCAGGGAAGCCTAAACTTTGCTTCTTATTGTTCTTCCACTCTGGTACACACAAATTTATTTACATTCATCCCCGTCTCCTCTCTCTTTTCATTATTATTTATTCCTCGCTAACATTTCATGTTTTCAGACTTTCTCATACAATTTCACCGATAGATACATAGGTTATTATATATATATATATATATATATTATATATTTGTTGTTCTTGCTGTATTGAATGTCTTTTCTGGCTGTTGGTCTATGTTGCCCAACATATTTTTCCTTTTTCCTGGTGTATATATATATATATATATTTTGTGCAAAAGTGGAAAAAAAGTATATAAAAAATATTTCTATATAAATTGTAAAAAAATACATTATCTATAAATAGATATTCGAGTGCGGCAAATTGGCAAAAGTGGAATAACCAATTGTTCGCTATGTCATTATCAAACATTCACATATTACTTCATCGTCAGTTAGTTCGCCTCGCTGTTACAGCTTAAAACAATAAAGGGAGCGCACACTGACATACATATATATAAAATCAAAATTCACGAAGCACATGACGAGCACCATTCCTAATTTTATAGTCTTCTCCCGATCAATATTTTCTTTTCAAAACACATTTTTTTCAAACATTATTTAATTTGGTTTCGAAAGAGTTGGATATAGAGGGTGGTATATATATATATATAATATATATTTATATAATTAACTAATATAATATTTTTTATTATATATTATAATATATATATATATATATATATATATATTTATATATATATATATAGATATATATATATATATATATATATATATATATATATATATATATATATATATATATAATATATTATCACTTTTTGGTGATAATGTTATGGCTATGGCCTGCCTGTCAGGTGCTACTTTTTCAGAATCCTTTCCATGCCTCTCTGTCTTCAAATGTTCGATCTTCTTCCACTTACTCGATCGTCTTGCCTCTTCGCTGCATGGTTTTCACTACAGACTCCATCAATCTCTTCCTTTGTCTTCCAAGGGATCTCCTCCAATGCTTCATTTAATTCAACCTCTCCCTCTCTTCCCTTCTTTTCACGTATCCAAACCACTTCAACTGGTTTCCCTCTAGGCATTCCAAGCCGAACTTTTACATCAGTCCTCTCCTAAGCAGTTCACTCCTCATTCTGTGTCTCAACGATACTCCTCTAATGACTCTGAGTACACTCATTTCCGCAGGTTCTATTTTGCACTTTGTCTATTGTCTAGCATTCCTATTCACACAATAATATTGGTCTCAAAATGTTTTACATATTGACACTAAAACTAATACTTCTGTTTTGGTCTTCCTTCTGTTGGCATCTTTTCTCCTTCAGGAATGGGTACATCATTCCCACATTCGAATGTAAGAATCTCCTTATCCTCTCTCAACTCACCATCTAATCTTCCGTGTTCATTAAATATCGCATCGCCAGATTTTTTAAATCTATTCACCTGCTTAAGCCTAGTTTCCTCTATGTTTTCGTTTTCTCTTCCTTTCCCTTCCCTCTCTTTTTCTATCACCATTTATTCCATTTTCTCTCTGTTTATCCTAATGCACATCGAGTTCAACACTTCATTCCACCTGTTTGCAACCACATGCATTTCTTCGGCTCATGATGTTATTGCTGCCGTATCATCCGCATAAACCTAGTGTGTGCTGCCGTTGTCTTCCTTACGTAATATCCTTTTATGACAACTGTCCAGATAAAGTGCAGAGAGTAACATTCGACAATACACTCTCTCTCTCTCTCTCTCTCTCTCTTCGTCATCCTCTCTCTCTCTCCTCTCTCTCTCTCTCTCGTCTCTCTCTCTCTCTCTCTCTCTCTCCCTCTAACCATGTTTATTGGTTCTTCATACATGCTTTTAACTCTTTCCGGTATGCCACACACCGGAACTTGAAATACTCTGTACAGTCTCTCCACCTTTATTCTGTCGAATGTCTTTTCTAAGTCTATGAATGTCGCATATATATATATATATATATATATATATATATATATATATATATATATATATACATATATACTATACATTATATATTCTTCTTCTTTATATATTTATATCAAAACTATGATATATGTTATATATTATATATAATATATATATATTATATATATATATATTTATATATATATATATATTATATATATATATATATATATATATATATATATATATATATATATATATATATATATATATAATATATATATATATCTATATGAGTCTTAATTGATTAATTAGAGTGATTAATGAAAGGTGATGTGATTTAGTTCTTTACTAAACAATGGGGTATTAATTAGTATACAACATTTGAAATATTGATATGATAAGTGCCAATGGGGCCAATATAAATGGGCTAATTTGTATAACACAATTAAAGTTTCCGGTTACACAAAATACTTTATAGAAATCCCGCACAATTACAATCAGTCGACCTCTCTTCCCGAGGTCTTCCTACAGAATCCCGATCACAGCCGGTGGCTTGCCCCATGAGGGTCCTCATGATCGTTACATTTCAAATCTGGCACCGCCCTCTTGGAGTTCTGGGTGCCTTCAATAGTTTTTATACAAGCCCGTAGTAACAAGTTCCAAGGGTATATTTTAACGGTCTTTTTACAGAGGTACACATGGGAGGTATTATGTCCGCCTCCCTTACACACAGGTGTACACGATCTCTAGACACACATGCAGGTGCGTACAGGCTATTGTACCTAATGAACTCTACGATATCACATCAGAATTGGTGACCTTGGATCCAATAAGATCGCGTACCTAGAGGGCATTAGAAGATCTTATGCCTCTTTATTAGCGCGATATTATTGTTTCCCTAGTCTCAGAAACTTTACAAAAAAATCTCAAAGGAAAGATAAAGGGAAGAAAGCGATGAAAGCTACTCGTCAGAGGGGAAAGAACTACATAATAAGGTTCAAATATTACTACAAAACCAATATACAAACTCGTCCTCGTAATATTATTAATAAAACCTTCTCATCTTTCCTGAGAAATGAGCTCCTTTCCGCTACTCTTTCCGATATCTCCCTTTTTTTCTATAGTCTACCCCCTTAATTTCCATTTTCCCTTTCGCCGACATTTCTTTTTTCATGGGGTGACTCACTCAAATTATAATAGATTTTTATGTTTTTCAGATTTTCCGTGATTAACTTGTTGTCTTTTAACAGATAGGCATCGTTTTTGGTTATTTTCACTACTTTATAAGGTCCATGATATTTTGGTTGCAATTTTCCCACATTATACTGTCCGTTTCTCACTAACATATAATTGGCATCCTTTAAATTACGTGGCACAAATATATTTTTATTTCTTAAGTTGGTGCGGTTTGACAAAGGCTTTGCCAACAACCCTGCTAGTTTTTCAACATATTTATCATAGGTCATTGGTCGATCTGGCACGGCAGTGCCAACTAAACCGCCTGGGATATTCACATTTTGACCGAATAGTATCTGGCTGGGGGTAATCCCTTCCTCCGAGATGGGAGCTTGCCTGATTGCAAAAAAGGTGAATGTCAGTATGTCTAGCCATTGTTATGCCTTCATCTCTGGCACGGCTAACATAGCTCTCAGAAACGTTAATAGCGTACGATGGTATACTTCCACCTTGCCATTAGAGTAGGGGGCGTTGCCAGCACTGATATAGTGAGAGGTGCCTATCAGACTGCATACGCTTTCAAAGAGGTGAGAAGTGAAGTTGGTTCCTTGGTCAGTGACGACCATGTCAGGAACTCCCGTAAAAGGGAATATCTCATGAATTAAGACCTTTACTATGGTTTCTTTTGTGATATCTTTTAGTGGCACTCCCCAAACATAGTTACTATAACGATCTATCAATGTAAACAAGTATTTATATCCGTGGCATAAGGCATTTTCACGATGTAGGCATTCATAGTTTCAAATTTATAACTGATTTCTCTATATTTACCATATTCGAGGTTTATGGTCCGGCCCACCTTGCTGATCTGGCACTGTGGACAAGTTCTCACGATATTCTTTATTCTGGCATGCATATGACTAAAGACAAACTCTGCCTTTATTAGAATTAGGGTTCGATTTATCCCCAGGTGGCCCTGTAAATGCAGGATTTTCATTACTTCGTCTATGCATTCTTCAGGCAGAAAGACGTGGGCATAATTCAAAGAAACATCTACATATAATTCTCTTTCGGCTCGTTCGAACCAAAATTTCTGTTTGATAATTTTTAATGAGCTCTTTTCTTTATCTTCCAATAGAGTTTTTAAGTATCCGTCAGTCAATTGTTTTTCACTTATTAATTTATAATCTATTTTCTTATGGAATCTTTCTATCAACTTTTTGTGTGTTTGGCCACAACTGGTAATTAAATTAATAGCCTTTATTTCAATTAAATTTTCTCTCTTTCTATGATCGTCCCTCTGTTCCGTGAGTTTGTTTTTTTATTCTTCTAGCTTTTCTGCTTCTATTGCAATGCGCTCTGCCACCTGTAAACTTGGGTCTTTAAATTTTTCACTTTTATGATCATGGGAATCTGTGGAGTGTGTCCCATTATGGGTTAAATACCTTGCGGTCAATTCTTTTAACTCAGGTTTTATGGGCTCATGCCTGATTAAGTTTAAAAATCCTTCTTCACATTCCTCAAATTCAGGTTTGTCTCCCGGCCGCGGATTTGCTGAACGGGAACCAGTCAGGGCCTCGCTTTCCTCGTTCGCGGCGCTGTGAGTGGTTGGAAGGTTGCGTAGCTCCTCCCTTTTGTTGATTTGTATATTTGCCATTGTTTGTTCGTTGGTATTTTTATCTTCTTTTTCTTCAATAATTTGTTTATGTATCAAATATTCGGATAAAGGGTTATTCTTGCTCGTAATTAATTTCCAGGATACATTGTAAGTACTTAACAAATTTAATTGCCGAATTTTTCTTGCATTCCGATTGTTGCAATCATTGATTCTATTGTATTTTGCTATCAATTCTCGGGATTGAGTATGGATGGTAATTTTTCTGCCTATTAAGAGATATCCATATTTCTTTAATATTTTAATAAGGCATATTAATTGTTTATTAGGATAATTGTATCTTCTTCCTGTTGGATTCAAAATACAAATGAAGAAGGGATAGGGGAAATTCCCTTCTTCGTCTGCCATTATAGCACTGGCTACTGCTTCAGCTGTTGTGTATACTATAATTTTTATTGAACTGGAGTTGCTAGGGTACACTAACGTGCACGCGTGTTTTATGGCGGTTTTAACGTCTGAGAAGGCTCTCTCTGAGCGCATATCATACTGTATTCTTCTGCAAGAGTATGGCTTTCCTCCTAAAAAGGAAGTAAGGGGAACATGATTTCTGAAATGCAAGGCAGCGAAGCGCGATAGAAGCTCATTTTTTCTATGATAGCACGGAGTTTTCTGATAATTTTCGGTTTTTCACAATCAATTATATCCTTTACTTTCCCAGGGTTTGGTCTCATCCCATCTTTATTTATTACAAATCCGAGATAATCCAACTCAGCCACACCGATTTTACATTTTTTTAGGTTCACACTGACATATACGTACTGTAATCTTTGTGGTGCTTTTCAAGCAGTATTTTGTGTTCTTCTTCGGTTTGTGTATATATTAGCAGGTCGTCCACATAAGCATGACAATGTTCTATATCTGAGAGCAAAATATTTTAGAGCCTTTGGAACGCGAAAGGTGAATTTAAGAATCCCATCGGAAGGCAGGTATACTTGCACGTGCCAAGATTGCTCGTTATTGTAAAGTACTTTTGACTATTAGGATCCAAGGGGATTTCGCAAAAGGCTTGATTCAAGTCTATTTTGCTGAAATACTTGCTTCCCTTTATTGCAAATAAAGCACCTTGAAGATTAGGCAGTCCAAACACATCTGGTTGAGCTCTTTTATTTAGCTCTCTGAAGTCTGAAATCAATCTAACTTTGTTATTTTCTTTTTCTAGGATGGCCATGGGAAAGGCCAAATTTGAATTTGTTCTTTTTAACACTCCCGCTCTCACTAACTGATTGAGCTCTGCTCTTGTTTGGGAGTAAAGTTTGTTGATGATTCGTCTTGGTTTCATTCGTACCATCCCCCCCTTTATGTGTGCCAGATAAGGATACGTGTTTGCCAACTCTTCCAATTTTTCTTTTGGGGATGATATTGGTTTCTTTGTTTACAGTTTGGTCTGAGGAGTGGGTGGCGCCTGCGGTGCCTGTACCGCTCCTTTTTTCTTTATATTTCTCAAATATTTCCGCCCATCTGTCTCTCTGTTTTACCTTTATATAATTATTCTCGATTACATAGGGGTTAAGAAAGAGTTCTTTATATTTATAAATAACATCACTTAAGAATAGTAAAGGGATTGTAGGTAAAAGATGGGGATTGAGAGGAAGGTTTTTAGGGGGAGGCAAAGTGTCTCGGAAAACACCATGCACATGCAATTGTCTTAAAGTTAAATAATTTGATAAATTAATAGTATTATTTGTTACAGAGTCTATTAATACATCATGATTGAAATCAATCTCATTATATCTGTTCAGAAACGGAAGACCCAATATATTTATTTTTAAATTTGAACATAAAATTTATTTATAAATTTCCGTTTGAGCTCAAAATCTAATTCTAGGGACTTAATATAATAAATATCAATTTTGGTATTATTTGCTGCTAATATGTAACCTATGGTCGTTTTCCGCCATGCAATTGCATCTGCTATTGAAATATTGATCTCGCTACCTGTATCCAACACATAGACCCTTTTATTAATGCTATCATAAGCTTTGTATAGCTTCAGGTCGAACACATTGCAGGCTTCATGCCCTACCTCATCTTAGTCATGATTTTTAGGTGCGCAAGAACGCTCCTCATTTTCTGACCTTTGAAATACTGAGGAAGGCAATCCGGTTGCAAGGTCTTCTGGACCTTCCACTATTTCCTTACTGGCTACATGGAAATTACTCAATATTAGACTATTAAAAAATGTATACCCAGCATACCTATGGGCATTTGTTACATCATTTCGGTAATATTTTCCCAATTATTATTTGCGTTTGCGGTTTCCGCATTATTCTTATTTGCAACATTTGGCATTAAATTTACCTCATTTAATATTTTTATAACTCATATGGGACTCATTATTAATGGTTATCAAGCTATCATTTATATTAATCACATGGAAAATTTCATTAATTTTATCGTTATTTAAATTTTCTTTTCCTGCAGTTATTATTATTATTATTTATTTTATTAATTATTTTTTTTATTATTAATTATTATTATTATTATTATTATTATTATTATTATTATTATTATTATTATTATTATTATTATTATTATTATTATTAAATATTTCTACATTTGGATTAAAAGAAACCTTTTCATTATTATTATTCGTTACCGTATTTACTCGACCGCTTAGATGTTCAAATGCAAGCGGTCTTTCTAGGCGTTTCCCGTCTGGGAAGTGGGGGCAAGTTGCGATGAAGTCATATCTCCTCCTGTGGGGTAATGTAGGGTGTACATGGGGCACTTGGCTGATTCACAGGTGTACGCCCGATGTAAAAATTTTCCATGGTAGTAACATAACTCTGTTGTAGGTCCGCTCACAGCAGTGATGTCAAACCTACACTACCGCCCGGTGCTTCTTTCTCTCCGTGAGTGGCGTTCTTCAGCTGGGGGTCGTTGTTCTCAGACAATCTGGCACATGGTGCCTGCCACATCCTTAACGCCCTTCATGAGCTCTGTTAGCTGATCAAATATTTTCTCTTAAGCGGTTATGGCTAAGACAATTTTCCTTTCGCTTTCGCTTTCGCGTGAAAGACTATTTCTTCTTGTTGACTCATTTTCGTAGATTTCTTCTTCTCGCCTCAGATGATTCAGATTCCCCCAATAGGCATCCTCCCTAGTAGGGGCGAAGATTGCGATCTTTATGTAGAAAATTTTTAAATAAATCGTCAGCAACTCGTACCATTTTGTTTATGTTATTGTCCTCCTCGAGAGTATATGAACTCATCTGAACTGACGTTGGCAACTCTGCCATAATGAGCTCTTGGGCGAATTTGGGATAGTTTTCGACAAGCAAGTCGAAATTTTTGTGACCCAAGACGTCTTTCACTCTGTTTATATATTGACTTGGAGGTTCGTTTCTCTCCATCCCTTTCTTGAAAACATCCCTGACTCTCTGTCTAAGTGCTGGCATGTAGGTCTCCTCAGTATTGTATAATAATAATTGATAGGAGTTCGATTTCAAGGGAAATTTATTGAAGACACTAATGTATTCGGCAAAATTGAAGCTAATAAGCGCACTCTCTCATTTCCATCATCAATGCCATTTAGTTTGAAGACAACGTTAACAGCTCTAAGCCAGGATACGATCCCGTAGGGGTCAAAGGGGGGAGTTGACTTGGCGTGAGAGTGCTATGTTGTTTTCGCGGAGACCTGTTTCCTCGCTGGCGCTTGAATTGAGTCGATGATTTGGAAGTCGTTGACTTTGGTGAATCAAGTTGTTCCCCTTCTGAGCAGGAGGAGTGAAATTCTTCTTTAATGGGGGAGAGCGGTTGTTGGGGAGAGAGGGATTTTCTGTTCCCCTTTGCTTTTGGGGTCGTCGTCTTGTTTCAAGCTGTTTTCAGACGTGGAGGGAGTTTTCTTGTTCCTGCCATTTCTTCTGAAGACAAAGTGTGTTTGTGTTCTTGGCGGGCAAAATTTTTAGGGAAGTTTGATTTGATTATTTTTTTAAAATTTGTAAGTCTCAATTGCTTGTTGTGCCAGTTCTACCTTGTAACGGCTTTTTCTATAGAAGCGTTATAATTTTTATTTTTATTTCACTAAGTTTATTAATTTTCAAGTTTTACAGGAGAAATGTTTTAGACACAACTTTAGGCGTACTTTTTATCTTTATGATTATTGTCACAAATCACTTTAGTTTAACACAGTTAATTTTCACCATTTATTTTTAATCACTTTTTATAACTGATCGACACTGTTTATTAATAGAGCTAATTTTTAGCCCTTCCAAAGGTTTATTTGAATTTTTTTTATTCCAAAAAGGGTTCCAGTAAGGTCACTCGGGGTGTACCAAAATAGTATGAGCCGAGATACTCAAGGTCCTAATTGATTAATTAGAGTGATTAATGAAAGGTGATGCGATTTAGTTCTTTATTAAACAATTGGGTATTAATTAGTATATAACAATTGAAATATTGATATGATAGGTGCCAATGGGGCAATATAAATGGGCTAATTTTTATAACACAATTAAAGTTTCCGGTTACACAAAATACTTTATAGAAACCCCGCACAATTACAATCAGTCGACCTCTCTTCCCGAGGTCTTCCTAATGAATCCCGATCACAGCCCGTGGTTTTCCCCATGAGGGTCCTCATGATCGTTACATTTCAAATCTGGCACCGCCCTCTTGGAGTCTGGGTGCCTTCAATAGTTTTTATACAAGCCCTTAGTAACAAGTTCCAAGGGTATATTTTAACGGTCTTTTTACAGAGGTACACATGGGAGGTATTATGTCCGCCTCCCTTACACACAGGTGTACGCGATCTCTAGACACACATGCAGGTGCGTACAGGCCATTGTCCCAAATGAACTCTACGATATCACATCATATATATTACAGATAAACACCACCGCTCACGGGCAGGGCCATAAAGCTAGGAGGGGGTGTACTCATATTTAACGTCCGAGCAGGACGAAGCCCAGCCCCAAGGAAAGAATAGCTCACATTCTTCCACCCGCTACCAGGTGTGAACCTGGGATCACTCGCTTGTTGGCAAGTGCTCTACTTCACTGCAATTTCAGGCAATTTTTTTTTTTTTTTTTTTTTTTTTTTTTTTTTTTTTTTTTTATAAAAATAAATAATAATTAAAAATATAGACATATATTATGTTGATTATTATTTTATATATATATATATATATATTATATATATATATATATATATATATATATATAAATATATATATATATATATATATAATATATATATATTTATCTATATATATATATATATATATATATATATATATTATATATATATAACTTATATATATATATCATATATATATATATATATATATATATATATATATATATTAATATATTTCATATATATATATATTTATATATATATATATATATAATATATATATATATATATATATATATATATATATATATATATATCTATATATATCCTATATATGCATATATATATATATAATATATATAGTATAATATAATATATATCTATATATATATATATATTATATATTATATATATATATATATATAATATATATATATATATATATATATTATAGTATATTATAAATATTATATTATATATATAATATATATATATATATAATATATATACTTATAGTACTATATATATATTATATATATATAATATATATATATATATATACATATATAAATAATACACAAGGCCGCACACACACACATCATATATTAATATATATATATATATATATATATATAATATATATATATATATATATATATGTATATATATATATATATACATATATATATATATATATATATATATATATATATCACTACATAATATGCAATACTGTTAATACTAACAACAACATTGAATTTTGTATTTTCAACAATGGGCAATAGTAGAGCAGAGGGGTGTCACCCCCGATTTTCATGCAAATCATAAGATATACTCTAAAAAAAATAATAATGAAGAATAGTGAAAACGAAAATCGTCGCTTCTTTAAGAAAAAAAAGTTACAACCTCTTCAAAATTGTTAAAACTCCCATAGACTTTTTATTTTTGATCGATCCAGGTTAGGTCTCATTTCAGACCCTCTAGTTCAGGTTATGACAAGTTTTGTTAGGTATACACAAAGAAAATCTATGTAGAATTTACATATTCTATCATAACTTGAACTAGGATGGCCCTAAAACGAGCACGATTCCCACTAATTTTTTATAAGAAAGCCTATTGGAAAATTTTAAGCTTCTTTTTCTAAGGAGATCGCCGATTTTCTTTTTCACTATTCTTCATTATTATTTTTCAGAATATATCCTGTGATTTTCAAAAAAAAAAAAAAAAATTATAACAAATCCTATGGTATTTTTAACAACTTTGAGAGGCTGTAACTTTTTTTCCTAAAGAGAGCGACGATTTTCGTTCTCACTATTCTTCTTGTTATTTTTTTAGAGTATATCCTGTGATTTTCACAAAAATTGGGGGTGACACCCCTCTGGTCTACTAATAGTCAATTTTGATCCATATGATCATTTATATCATACCTAGTCACCTATTTTTCAGAATACAACCTAAATTTTCATTGGTAAATTAATTTATTGCAAATTTTTAAATGTCATCATCCAGTTTTAATTCATTCATTAAAAAATATTTTAAATTTTATTTCCAATTAATTTGTTTCAAAGTATACAAACCCTTCATATTGGATTTGATTTGGTAATTGCGTAGCTATTTCTGCTCACGCTCAACAAAAACAAACCTATTTAATTATGGTTTTGCAATTCCTATACACCATTTAGTATATAAAAGAGAAAATCAGTCATTCAAAATCCGAATGAATTTAAATAATTCAAAAATGCTTTAACTTTGGAAAGGGTTTTTACACCATTAGCATTGTAAGGAGAACTTTTGATCTATTTATAGATAAAAAAAAATACTTTTCAGTTTCCTTTATATATATATATTATATACATAATAATATATATATATATAGATTAGTATATATAAGGCCTATATATATATATAATATATATATATATATATTTATTTTTATATATATATATATATATATATATATATATATATATTATATATATATGATCAAATTGCACAATAAGGCCGAAAAAGCTATAGACTTTTCAAAGAACTTTATTTAGATTAAAAGTTTCATAAATATATGTTGAACCTAAAAATTATGTTTTTTTAAAAAATTAACTGTACGACAACAGCTTACCTTTTCATGACAACAATTTATCATTTCTTTTTGTTTTTTAATGGAAAACTGAAATAAATATATATTCAATGGGAAACTATTTTGAAAAGTGTCCTAATTATTA
>JABUQX010026330.1:47500-52500 GCA_015478945.1 Trachelipus rathkii
CATACACCAATGTTGTTTTGTTAACGTTAACAGCTTATTCATATGTAAGGTTTGATTGGTATGTTATGTTCTTAGTTTAGATGATATTATTTTAGGTTAACAGATGTAAAAGCTTTGTTACATAGTAATATTTAACAAAACCTATCAAAAATTTATCATATCCTAACCAATCTTTCATACAAATCGCTGACAAATGCTAGCATAGCAAGGTTTTAACATCTATAAACCTAAAATACTATCATCTAAACTAAGAATTTAACATACCTATCAAACTTAACATACGAATAAGCAGTTAACATTAACAAAATTCCCTGCTTAAGAACAGTAAAGTAGCTAACATTACCTACAAATCTTAACCTTTCCTCCTTTCTAACATATCTATAGCATATCAATGATAATTTTACATGATTGTAATATTTATCAGAACTTGGCAAAAAAATTATTGTAATCTAACCTTACTACCACACTGATCAATGAATAATTGCTAACATAACAAAGTTTTAGCATCTGTAAAACTAATATAATATCACCTACACTAAGAACAATATCATTCTTAGCATTTCATGCGTACGAGTAAACTGAAACCATTAACAAAGTTCCCTACATGTTTACGGGAAATAAGCTATCATCACCAAGCAAAACTCAACCTAACCTTACTTTTCACTCATTTCTATTCACAACTAAGTTCTCCACCCGAAGGACGGAGACCTTACCCCTCCTTCAGAGGGGTAATGCCCGCTTACACCCCCTTCAAGGTGATCCCGCAACTAGGAGTTCATACCCCTCTTCACGGGTTATCCCTCCAGTGGGCTTCTCGGGGGGGCAGAAAGATGAATTCCTTTAGGGATTTTAATTTTTACTAAAATGTGAACTTTGAAAAACATTATTTAATATGTAAAAAAATGTATATGTTTTTGGTAAAGTTTTGTTAAATGTTACTATGATGATGTAAAATACTACTGTAATGTCATAGATATACTGGATAAAGTGTGAATAGGTTAAGTTTTGGAATGTGATGTTAGCTACTTACCGATATTATACATTGGATTCTGTTAATGATACCAATTTATTTATTCATATGTAAGATATGTTAGATGTGCTATTTTTATGCTATAAATATTAAAAGAAAAAATTTACGTTGTGATAGTACAAAAGGACTTATTTTATTTAGTGTCAGAACCGTATTGATACTTAAATATGACTTGAAGCACTTATAGTTGACTACGGCCATGTTAAATAACATTGTTATGTTTTGCTAAGTAATGTTACAGATATGATAAAAAGTAGGGTATGCTACGTTTTGCTAAGTAATGTTAGGTGCTTACCTATATTAAGCAATAAACTTTGTCAGTGTTACCAGTTTCTTCATATATAAGGTACGTTAGGTATGCTATGATAAGTTATGGTCTTAGTTCTAAAAATGTTATGTTGGTAATATTGATGTTCAAACTTTGTTATGTTAATATTGATATATTATATAGAAATATAGTGATGCATTCTTGTTCGTGATAGTATTTTACTCTAATCTAGTGAAATTTGGCAATAGGGCCTGTATCGGTAATTTGGCAGAATCGCAATGTTTTTAAAGTAAAACTTAGGAAACATAAAATGAAAGTCACCTGCTTTTTAAAGTCTCTTCGTAAAATTGTTCTAAGCATGGACTTAAGGTTTTTTTCGCTCCTCCTAAAAAGTACAGTAATTTGGATATTGCATAATGTCCGGGATTTTTCAGCAATACGTATAATATCAGGCTGTGCCATCTATATATTTCACTCCAATACGTAATCTGTGCCATCAAATGGCATATATATTACTTATTGGGGTGTGTACTATTACTTAGTACGTATAAAATCAAGTTATTGAAATCAAATCAAAGTTAGTTAGGTTAGGTTAAGTTAGGTTAGGTTTGGTTAGGTTAGGTTAGGTTAGGTTAGGTTAGGTTAGGTTAGGTTACGTTACGTTAAGTTAAGTTAGGCTAGGTTAGGTTAGGATATGGACAGGTTAGGTTAGGTTAGGTTATGTTAGGTTACATTAGAAAAATAATTAAATAAAAAAGTTCAGTACACATTACCTAATTGATTCGATTACTTAATGGTGGCATTTTGAAAAAAAAAAGTTTATTTTAAAAGAATTTTGTTAATGTTAACAGCTTATTTTTATATAAGGTTTGATAGGTATGTTAAGTTCTTAGTATAGATGATATTACTTTAGGTTTGCAGATGTTAAAACTTTGATATGCCAGCATTTATTCTGCGATTTGTATGATAGGTGGGTTAGGATATGATAAATTTTTGATAGATTTTGTTAATATTACTATGACAATTTTAAAATAACATTGATGTATGATCAATTATTATTATTTTTATATAAACATATAAACTATTGTTAAATGTTTCGTAATACATATTAAAAGTCCCATGACTTTAAGTCTCTTTATAAATGTATGTTAATGTGAGGCATTGGATAAATGTTTGTTAGTATATTCTATGGGAAACAATATATAATAATGATAAAATAAATTATTTATTTAAAAATCTTGTTTAGAATTTTAAAAACTTTGAAGTATTTTTAGCTAACTTTGAATGATTAATATAAATGTAAGTGAATAATCGATATTTTTTAATTCAAAAGAATGAAAATTTAGTAAAAACATAAAATGTTTTTAATAATTTTATGTTATGTTCATACAAAAGAACTTATTTTTATGTTATGATTATGCAAAAATACATGTCTATATATGATCTAAAGCAGTAAGTCAATGACATGATTTGGCATGATTGGAGGGTTAGAGGTACAGTGTCTGCTGTACTGTTTTGTTGATTTAGGATCACTAAAATGCCTATATTTACTTTAAAATTTCTAAAATTTAGTTTTAAACATAAAGATTGTTTCTAAAAACATAATTATCAGGAAATCAAATTTTATAATCAAAAGTTTTAAAATTAGTATTAAAAAAAAATTAGTAAAATGTTTATTTATAAAAATTTTAAAATAAAAAAAAACTTTAAACAAAATATAATTGTAAAATAAAACTTACAAAATAATAAAAGATTATGAAATAAAGAAAAACTAAAAACATGAAGAGTAAATGTAAAAATTAAACTTGTGAAATATCCAAGATGCAACCAAAAGAAAAATCACGGAAGCTTTTGCCTTTACACATCTCAGCCCAATTGATAACCACGCGCTGGCCCCTGGAGAGTGGCCGGGAGTTGACTCAATAATAAAATGAAATTCATGAACTCGCTCACCAATTCTACAAAAGTCTGCTGCTGGACCAACCAACCGACTAATAGAAATATTAGAGTAGCAAAATAAATAGAAGAGATTTTGCTCCATTGCTGATTCAGACTGAAAAGAGGTTTCCCAGCCAAATTTGAGCTATTGCTTTAATGTTTTAAATAATTAAAGTGTTTTATAAAAAGTCTGTTGTAATAATCCTTAAAGGCAACTCGGGGTTCACTTCTCAAGAATATTAATATATATAATATATATATATATATATCTATATATTATATATATAATATATGATATATATATATATATATATATATATATATATATATACTATATATATATATACTAATATATATATATATATCTATATGTAATTTACAAATATTTTATAACAGCTGACAATTAGGCTTTATAGATATTTTTGCCAAAGTATTTATTACGTTAGTAATTTATTATACGGCTTCATTATGTCATAGATCCCTGGAAATATGGTAGAAAAGTATTGCCATCGCCAAATTACTTTGCAAAATAAGAAAATGGCGAAAGAAATGGGCGTAGACTTTATTTTGGTGTTATTGAAGATCATAAAATTGCTTGCCTCAGAGATCCAGTTCTGTTTCGCAATATCTATCTATTATCTACTCTATCTATCTATCCTATCTATCTATGTACGATATCAGCATTTAATGGTGGGCGTGTATGTATCAGGGTGATGGTAGGGAATGTATGTATGTATGTATGTATGTATGTATGTATGTATGTATGTATGTATGTATGTATGTAATGTGATGTAATGTATGTTGTATGTATGTATGTAGTGTATGTATGTATGTATGTAATGTATGTATGTATGTATGTATGTAGATGTATGTAATGTATGTAATGTATGTAATGTAATGTATGTATGTATGGTAATGTATTGTTTATTATAAATCTTTTTAATGAAATATAGTATATATATATAGTATATAGTATATATATATATATATATAGTATATATATATATAATATATATATAATATTTATATAGGTAGTATATATATTATATATATATAATATATATTATATTAATATATATATATATATATATATGTGTATATAAAAAGTTATATATTTAATCTCTTAAAAATAATAAATAATGTAGGTTTAAATTAGAAGGAAAAGTTCTCATCTGTAATTGTTTATTTATAAAAAAGAGCACTGCACAGAAATAAAAAATTGCACAACGGAAGCTGATATATGGCCCAGGGTAGCTCGTAGGTAAAAGGCAGTTGAGGTTTATATATTATATAATATAATAGTATATATATCTATAACTATATATAATAGTATATATATATATATTATATATTATGTAATTACCTATATAGCTATATATATATATATATATATATAGTATATTAATATATATTAGCTTCAATATTGCCATATATAATCTAGCATTGAAAACAATTGCAAATACAAAAAGATAATCTTCAACTTGATGCTCTGAACAATAAAATAATTAATAACTTCCTCCATTTATATTGTGTAGCTATGATGAACCCCCATTAAATCCAGTTCTGTTAGGTTTTCTTCTCCCGTAGAATTGAAAAAGTTTGTTTTGATCCAATTCAGAGTAGGGAAATATATTTCTAGAGTGCACGCTTTGAGTGAGGTAAATCCTAAAATCCTTAGCAATCCAAATGGAACTGTACAGTTCGAATTTATCTGAAAATTCGCAAAATGTTTAGTAGATATCGATGGATTGAGTGACTGTACAA
>JABUQX010026330.1:60000-92280 GCA_015478945.1 Trachelipus rathkii
GCAAAAGTAAAATCATATGTTGTTGCTTTTGCGAGGCAATTTAAAATGATGGTGTATAATTTCCTCATATTAAAATTAATTGAGCTTTTGTGGAGCAGCGGAACTATTATCGTATGGCTCTGTAAGTGGAAAGGGTGTAATACCTATTGTGCCGTTTGACAAACAGTAAGTCAGAATGGGGATAGTGGACGCAAAGATGCGATTATACTCAATAGCCTTATAACCTAGGGAGTAGACACCAAATTAGGCGGGCTTTCTAGGCCTCAGGGAGGCTAGAAAAGGCTTGAAAAAAGTGGCACTCAGTTGGCACTCATGTGGCACTCATTGGCATCGATATTGGGCAGCTCCACTTGGCACTCATTTGGCACTTACCTATTGGCACTCACTTGGCACTCACACTGGCACTCATAGAATACTCATAGAACACTCCTAGACCCTTACGGTGATTGGGGAACCATCATGAATGTACTGAACCATCAAAATATACTGAACCATCATTAAATGCTGAGTCATCAAAATAGGTACCATCAAAGTGAACCGTCAAAGATAAGTCATCAAAGATGAGTCATCAATAATGCTGACCATCAAAGTTGAGCCATCAAAGTTTGAGCCAACAAAGTTGAGCCATCCAAAGATGAGTCCTCAAAGATGAAGTCATCAAAGATGAGTCTCAAAGATGAGGGCACAAAGTTGAGGCATACAAAGCTGAAAGGCCATCAAAAGCTGGCTCAAAGTTTGAGGCATCAATGCTGAGGCAATCAATGCTGAGGCATCAAAAGTTGAGGCATCAAAGCTGAGGCATCAATGTTCGTGTGTTTGTGTGTGTGTTGTGAAGTGTTGTTGTGTTGTAGGTGTATTAAGGTGTCAACGGTGCGCATATGATAATACTATATATATATATAATATAGATATATATATATATATATATATATATCATATTATATATATATATATATAAATTATCTAGTATATACTATATATCACATAAAGCTATACGTAATCTCTATATATATTCAATATATTACTTGAGAAGGTGGCATCTATATATATAATTCATCTATTACTATACATTTTATATATAATATATATATATATAATATATATACTTTACAGTATAATAGTAGTGTAAGAAATAGAATATTATTATATATGAGAAGTGATTCAAAAATCAAATATTTAGTAACGTAGCTAACGTGTTGTGTGTGGTGTTGTGTGATCGCTGGTATGGTGTAGTGGAGTGTGTGTGGTAGGGTAGGTGACGACCATGCGGATGGATATAAGATTGTATGACAGAGCCAAACAGGTCAGGTACACATAAAACGATCCTCATTACCTCATGTTAGGGACAGTTACCTACCAAGGCAAAGGCGGCAGGTATCTGGCTGAGTTCAAAGATAATCCCTACTAGAGTTCAACCCATCGTTCAACAACTTGAGGGAAATGGTCCATGATTTCAGCCCTTGATTACGGTATCAAGGCGAGAAATATCAAGGACAAGAAAAAAACGTAAATATCAATGCAAAACATCAAAAAAGGGGCTAAGCTACCCTAAATGGGAAGGGCCTAAAATGGGGGGAGCACGTAACAAGCGGTTGCTCGCAACGTTCTAGCCGACGGTCCCTTCTCCGAAGGGGCGCCAAAAAACTACAACAAGGCCAAAAAACTACAAGGCCAAAAAAGGTAGGGTCTTCAAGGTAAAAAATTGTCCCAAGTAGAAATACACAGGGCTCGTCCGAAAAATCTTGGGTCGTCAAAATTGCCAACCAAAATAGACCAAAGCGGTTACGCGAAAGAATTAGGGTTGCGCTTGAGATATAATAGGATTGGCCAAAAATCGGGAAGCGAGTTGGGCCCAAATTCGAACCCCTGAAGATCAAGGGTTGTGCGAAAAAATAGGGTGGAGACTATCGTACATAGTCGGCTTCTGCGCAACCGTTGGTGTAGAGCGCCTTTCTTCAAACGGGTTGACAAAAATTAGGTTGCCAAAAATTAGGGTGCCCAAAAATTTTTGTTGCCCAAATTTTAGGGGTGGGAGCAACAAAATAATCGGGGTGGTAAATGGAGGTTGGGTAAAGAGAGGACAGATTGGGGATAAAAAGAGGCTATAGTTGAGTATCCCTTGGTGACTGTGAACTCTGGCGCACGTGTTATGGGTCTTTGGTTGAATACGTAGGGAGTGAAGAAGTCGAGAGAGTGCAGTGGAGCTCGAGTCGGATGCCGGAGTGAAGGAGTATAGGAAGTCGGATGTCGGAGATCGGAAAATTTTGAGAGCCGTATCATTACCAGGCAACCCTAAGACTTAATTAATTCATAAAATTATTAACAGCAAAAACATATAAACAAATTAAAGAAGTAAATTTAATGTTAAGAAAAATGTTTATCCAAGAGTAAATTTTTAGAACTCCATTTGTATTAATGGTATTATCAGTCATAGTAGTAGAATAAAGTTTCCGTAGCTAACAAAGAAAGAAGGATAGGTAGATCTTTCTCAGTGATCTTTACTCACAACGTAATGCATTAATATTCTATAGAAACCATATAAAGTTCCTCAAGGGAGGATGTTATATTTAGAACTAAATAAGTGTGAAGTGTAGTTTAAGATGAACAGGGTCTTGCAACCTTAAAAATCAATTAAACGTTTTCTTAAAGAATAAGACTGTTTTCAAATGTTGCAGCTTTTTTTTTGACACTTGCTAATTCTCGTCCCATCCATTAAATATTGCCCACAAAGTATAATTAGATGACTCAATCCCCATTTATAATATAAAAATTAAATTAACTTTATTATATTTATATTACTATTACTAAAATCTCAGGCCTATCTAACATGGTCATATAATAAAAAATTAAATATAATAAAGTTAGGTATATATATTATAGTAATAAAGTATTAATATATAATATAAATAAATTATAAAATATATAAATAAATATATTATAATATAATATAATAATAATATATAATATATATAGTAATATATATATAAATATAATAATATAAGTACATAAATATATATATATATAATTATATATATATAAAAAATAGAATGAGAGAGTTACATAGTTATATAATTTATATAAACACAGATCCAAGAAATCAATATTATATAAATATATTTTTCGCCTTTAAAAAGAAAATAATATTAAATGTATTAGTAAAGAATACAACGCTTTAATATAATATATGAAAAATATTAAAATAATTAAATTATATAGAATTAGTTAATACACCTTGGAGAGTAAGTTAAATTATATAGTTATTCAAGAATATTTATACAAATGTATTAATATAATTAATAAAAATTATATAAGTAATAAATGTACATATAATATTATAAAAGAACTATAAAGTTAACAGCTCTATATGGAAATCTAAGAATTAAATAAGTAGTGTGAGGTAATACGTAATAATAACTAATAGCCTCTAATCCAAATATTTAGTCTATAACATTGACATAATATGAAATAATAATATGAAATGAATATTAGTTTTTTTTATATATATAAATTTATAAAATATATATAATATAATAGTAAAAATTACAGATATATAAAACTCTAAACAATAAAGATGAATTAATATAATAATATAAATATTATAATATGGATCTATTATATATATATGAATAATTATATATCTAAATAATATATGTAAAAGAGTTTATTTATGAATTACACGGGAATAATGTAGTATATATTCAATAATTAGTATGGAATATAAGAAGTTAATAGATATTTACAGGAGAATTAAACCTAACTATATATATTATAAATATATAAGGACGACTGAGAGAATGAAATAAATAGATTTACGGTAAAGGATAAAAATCTAATACTACTTAATACGCTTTTAAAATATAATATATATAATACATATAATCTGTATATAATATAAATATATGTATAATAATATAATATATTAGTACACTGAGGTTATAGAAATCAGAGAATCTCAAACTATCTCGATAAACAATTACATAGTATATAAAGAATACACATCAAGGAATGAATACATAGCTTAAACATAGATGCATTCTTGTAGAGAGACTTCAGGATTTGAAATCCAGTAATATAAATAAAATCTAAATAGTAGGGGGAAGTACTAAGTTTGAAAAAATTTATATATTAGTATATTATCTAAAATATATTAATTATAATAATATATATCTCAGTCTATTAGATACATTATATATATAAATTATATATCCCTAAAGATCTATTTATATGGAAATGAAATAGTAATTAAGCTACCATGCTATATAAAAAATACCTTGTTATAAAATAATAATAAACTCAATGTAAATTGGCTGGGGATACTCGTGTGGTGGTCCCAGACCATCCGCTTAATTACACAGACCAAGGGTTCGCAAGCAAGAAGCCCTCGGACTCTAAGATATCCACCGTCCAGAGCATCGCAGAGGTATAGCAACCACTATCATATTGCTCTATTGTCTTAGCCCCTTCAAGAAAGGGGCTCTTAAAAAAAGTGCCAAAGTTAAGGGTGCGGAAAACAAAAAAACCTATAAATATAATAATAATATATTATATAATTAAATAATATATATAATATAATATAATATATAATAATAATTATATATATATAAATATATAATTAATATATATATAATAATTGAACCCCCTTTTAAAATTTTTTTTTTTTATGGTGGTAGTAAATAAAATAAAATTTGTTAAGAGAGGGTGTAAAGCTAAAAGTACCCACGCGGTCTTCTTTTTCAATAGATGAATTATTCGCATTTTGTCATTTTCTTTCCTGAAAATTAAAAACTTGATGCTTTCTGTATAGGGTTTTTAAATAGGCTTTGGTTTAAAATATGCCCTTTATCCCTTTTTGTAATGGGTTTTTCTTAATTACCACATACATACATACACAAACCAAATACACCACACAACATGCTCTAACCCTCACACACAACACACACACACAAACAAAACAAGCAGAAAAATAAAATCTTAAAAATATATTTTTTAACGAAAATATTTAAAATCAGGGGTGGCTGGGGTTTTTTTTTTTTTTCCTAAAATGTAAAAAGCAATGCTGAGTTTTTTTAATCTGGGGGTGCGTTTTTTCTTATCAAATTTTTTACTTCCCCACACAACGATCTTTCCTTTCCTTTTTTTTCTCTTCTTCCTCCTTTTTTCCTCCTTTCTTTTCAATTCCAAATCTCCTTCTGACCTTTCCTTTCTTCCTTTCCTCTTCCTTTCTTCCTTCCCTTTCTTCCCTTCTATAAAAATAAATATATTTAGAATATATTCATATTCTGACATATGAAAGATTATCAAAACAGGAATATTTTCAGTATAGTGGAAGTTATAAAATAATAATATAATATATATTATATACTAGAGAAGGAGAGAGAGAGAGAGAGGAGAGAGGAGAAGAGAGAGGAGCGATTTTTTTTCTTTTTAGTTTTTTGTATTAGTTTTTTTTAGGATTAGTAAAACTATAAATATTTTTTTAGTAGTGGACGTCATGTAACAAGATTTTTTCAGATAATAAATGTAAATTGATGCCAGTTTTTTAGAATTTTTACCCAATGTTTTAACTTTTTGCTTTTTTTGGTTTTTTGGTTTTTTTTTTTTTTTTCCCCCTAATTTTAATTTAAAATGCTCATAAAATTTTAATTATTAATTTTTTATTTCCATTTTAAAACTTTTTTTGACATTTTTTTAGTTAAACTTTTATTAAATTATTATATATATTTTTAAAATTATTATATTTAATATTAATGATTATTAATTAAGATTAAAATTTATTTTTATTATTATTATTATTATTATTATCCAAAATTCTAATTAATTTAAACTATTTATTAAATTTAATTATTGAAAATTAATTGGTGGGTTTTGCCATTAGGGGCTTTTTTTGGGGGGAAGAAGGGGTGGTTTTTTTTTATTGCCAACTCTATTACATTAAAGTTAAATTGGTTCCCCCTTACGTGCCTTTAATTTAGAAATCTTTTAATTGAAACATCAACCTTCAAAACTACCAACTCCACAAACTAACAATTTTTATTTTCTGTCCCCCCTGAAGAACCCTTTTTTCCTTCAAGGGTTTTCCCCTTTTCCCAGTTAATTTAATGTCTTTTTAAGGTAGACTGCAGTTTGGGTTAGATCCGGAAATCTTGAATGGAAATGGAAGAATTGGCCTATATCAACCATTAAAAAACAACTTTCCCTGTGGGGTAAATTTCTCGAAAATCCCCTTGGAAATCTCCCTTGAACATTGTTAAATTGTTTTTCCCCTAATACAGTTTTTAAAAATCCTATTATGAATATCCTTTAACAACTTACCAATGAGAAACTTGTAACCATCTTTCTCCATCCAATGATTGAAGTCCTCTAATTTTAGAAGAATTTTCAAACGTAACACCATAACTGAGAGGCTTTGGGGCTTTCCTTTCCTTCAAATGTTGGAATACAGGGAGGAAGGAAAGAAAACCTAAGAAATTTTATGAAATTCCCAACGATCTTGGAAAGTTTTAAAGAGTTACAAATTCCTTAACACATTATTTCCCCGGGAGGTCCTCAATGTCGAATTCGAAAGTTTATGTTTCTCCAACGATTCCTTGCCTCGTTTTTTTAATTTCCAACGATTTTTTTCCCCCTCTCTTAATCGTAAAAACTTGAACCACAATATTTGGGGCTTTTTTAGGCCATAACACTTTTTCTCCTTTTCAGCATGCCCATCCTGGCCTCTTTTCCCGAAGCTTTACTGGCACCTTTAGTCCCGGAAACCTAATTTATGGGGCCATTTTTTTCCCCCCAAATTCCAAACTAATCATTTTTCCACAAATCAATGAATCGATTGAAGCCTGGTTTATCCCGGGCATTTCCCAAGGAGAGAGAACCAAGTGGGGGTGTAAATTGGATAGCATAATTAAAACCTTTTCTTTTTATTCCGACAGGCACCTAAAGCAAAGTAAACCTTTTCCCCACTAAAAAGGTTAGCTTCCTGAATTTCCCCTTGGGTTTTAAACTACTTGAAAAACAAATTTTCTGAATCTATTTTTGGCCAAAAATATTTTTCCCTTAAATAGTTTTCCTGCCAAATTTTTTGCCCTTCCCCCTGCGATTATTTTATCTTACACTATCATTATTTTAACTAACACTAATTTTTTCCTGAAAGGCCCTCATCTCTTTGGGTCCTCCCCTTTTTTTTTGACCTGATTGCCTCCACCCTGGAACATATTCGGCTGATGCTTCCTATACCCTTTTTCCCTATTCCTTCTCCACCTGACGTGCGTTCGCCATGTCCCCCCCCTCCTAACCCGTGGGGAATTTTTATATGAAAAATAAGATGAAAAATGGAAAATCCTGAAAGAATCTTTTTGGGAAAACTTCAAAGGATAGATAATAGCTTGGGGGTATTGAGCCAATAACATAGAAAACCGTAATGGACTTTAAATTGTTTTTTTTGGAAACCGTTTCGTTTTTAATTGGAAATGAAAAATTATAAAACCCGAATTAAAAAATTAAATGAAAATAAAAATATAACAATTGGTTAAATATTTTTAAAAAGAATATTTAAAAATAATGTTTTTTTATAATTACAAATTAATAAATTTAAAAAACAAAATAAATTAGTAAAGAATATTAAAAACATTCATTTTCATAAAAAAAATGAAAATTAGGAAAAATAAAATAAATAAAATTATATATAATCATGCAAAAAATGAATTGAATTAAATAATTGAAAATTTTTTATTTTTTTAACTTTAACCCCATTTGAAATTAAGTGTTAAAAATAACAAAGAAAAAAATTAGAATGTATAACAAAGGAAATTTTTTAAATAAAAATTAATTCCCCTTTTTTCCAAAGCAAACGGTTTTCTCATCCCATAATAAAATGTTTAGATTTTTTTGGAATTTTCTTTTCATTTTCAAATTCATAGAATCATATAGTAGACCTTGTTACATTGGTGCCATTATGTAAAACCCCTTTTTTTTTTGGAATCCCTTACCTCTCCATTCCTAATCTAAGTTATGGCGTTGGGTTCCCTAAAATGGTTTTTGAAATCTTAGGTTTTTTTTTTTATTCCCCCCCTGATAAAAACCTTGGGGTTTTTATTGGACTTTCAAAATTATGGGGTTGGTGTTTGTTTTTTTTTGGAAATAAAAACAAGAATTTAAACGGAAAAACCACCCAAGGGAATTTTGGGCTGTTTTTCAAGTAAAACAAGGCAAGAAACCTCAAATTAAAAAAGCCATTGAAAGGAATGGCTGTATAGGTTATATAATTTATGTTTAATAAAAGGCAATGTCTGTTCTCTTGGAATTTTACATAACGTCTTTATAGAATCTCCAAAGGGAAAAATCGAATGGTGTAATGTCTGGAGATCTAGGAGGCCAAGGGAAAGGCCCGAAGATAGTAAAGAAAAAGGCCGGCTTAATTTCAAACTTTGAAAACAATCGATTTTCTGTGGGGTAAAAAGCAAAATTAATTGGTTTCGTTAAAAATGGTGACATCAAATGGAAACCTTCCCAGTTTTCCCGAAATTTGAAAAACTCTCCCTTGGCCTGTTTTTTTTGGAAAACGCATTGGCCCAAATTTTTTTCCCCCGGAGTTTACCTTTTTTAAAGAATATCGTGCCCTTAAATGCCTGGAAACAATAGTTTTCAAACCAGAAACAAAAAATTTAAAAACAAAAGTTGCAAAGAAAGTCACCATTTTTTAACCAGTTTTTTACAGTTTTCCAAAAGTGCTCTAAATTTCCAAAAGTCCCCCCCAATTTTTTCCCCCGCAATCCTCATTTCCAAAAAATTTAAAAAAATTTGTGTAACGAGTCAAAGAAATAAAAGTTCATTTTTTTTAACTGTCCCTTAGAGAATGAGAACGAACCGAACCCGATGGGTAAATTTCCCCAAGAATGGGAAACCAATTTTTCCGTTTTGTGTTGGTGGTCGTTTTTTTACGTTTGAATATGAAATACCTCTTTTAAAAACTTTGTCAAAGAAAAAAGAAAATTTTTTTTTTGCTTCGGTCCCCCTTTCAAGTAAAAAATGAATTTTGACCGGGAAATAAGTCTTGGCCAAAAAATTAAAAATTGGAAGAAAAAAATAAACTGTAAAACTTTTGGTTTTTTTAAAAAACTGAATAAATTCTTTAAAAAAAAGGACAAAGGGGGGTAAATGAAGGTGCAAGCAAAGCAATGGAGTGGGGTGGAGGTTTTTCAGGGGTGGTTTCCCAGAGAAGTAACAAAAGAAAAATGTTTCCCCCTATTAAGCTTATTTAAATAGAATCCACTGCCGGTTTTCAACGATTGGGCCTGCCTTAAACCTAATGCCCTCAACGGAAACCCCTTTTAAGTTTAGAACATTATTTCGAAAAAGTTGGCAATTTTGGAAAATAATAATTCATAAATGTTTTTTGGTTTTTAAACATTTTTTTTTTACTTGCAAATTTGCACAAAAAGGAACAAAAAGTTTCCTTTTCGAAAAAATGTTAAGAATAAACAATCAGTTCCTAAGAGTAGCAAAGAAAGAGATTTAAAAAAAAGTTTACGAAAACTTCCGCTGGTGTCTACCCTATATGCACCGGGTTTTTTTATCAAATTCGTCGACATAATAACAGACCGTAAAATGTAAGACTTTAAAACATACTGAAATGTTGGGGGGGAGGAGGGAGTTTGGGGAAGAATCAACATAGTGTCACTTATTAGTTTAAGATCGCAAAATCACCACTTTATAGGTGGGGCAAATCATTTTTATTTTCTTCCTGGTTTTTCCTTATTTTTTGCCGGGGCCCTGCTCTTAAGAATTTTTAACAACAAAAGCATCTACGACTAATAAATTATAAAATTGGGAATTTGGCGAAGTGCATATAAAATGGAAAAAAATGAAATTCAAAGTTTAAAAACTAAAGAAACCCCTTTGGAGCCAAAATCAGAAAGAAAATGGGCAAAACCATTAAGAAAAAATTTCAGCAAAGAAGTTTTTTCCTTTTTTCAAGTTTTACCATTTTTATGTCAAAAATTTTTGAAAACATTGTGGGAAAAAGAAGCAAAGTTTAGAGCACGATGAAATACTAGTATTTATCATTCATAACCCGAAATCTTTTCCGAAAAGGTCGGATTTAACTCTCAACATTAAATTTAAAAAAAAACTCTTTAAAGGTGAAAAACAAATTCCTCAATACCTGATGTGTAGCTATAGATGGAAAAAAGCGGATTATCGTAGAAAAGAGCCAAAAGTTGAGCAGGAGCAATTCCGTCTGAAAAACTGTTTGAAAAGATTCCCCAATTTAATAAAAGGAAATCTGGTTTATTTTAAAAAGATAGATCAAATAGAATAAAAAAATAAAATAGAATTAAAAAATAAATAAAATATTTAAAATAAAAAAAAAGCCTTTGGATAATAAAAAGTATATAAGAAAAATTGCAAGAGTCCCCCCCATACAGTTTTTCTCAGTTAGATTTAAAACGATTAGTCATTCTTCACAGCTCAAACCATGTGTAGGTAGTTTGGAAAGGCACATTGTTTCAATGAACTTCTGAATCTGGGTGGAAGACGGAGGTTTTTCAATGAAATAGAATCGGTTTTTGGAAAGAAAAGTCAAGCGGTTTTTTTATTTTTAACTCCAAACTTTTGCGCTTTAGGGTATGTAAAAAATGGAAATTTTTTAAATTAATATACAAAAGTATTGAGAAAATGAAAAATGGTTTAAACAAAACAACCTTGCCCTGAGTTGCCCCCAAGCGGGTAATTATAAAAATCGGTCCCCATTTTTAACATACGCCTCAACGAAACCGGCTAAGAATATTATATTATTAATTAAATATATAATAATAAATATATTTAATATATATGTATTTTAAACATTATTATAAACTGTATATATTTAAATTTAAAGCATTTTTACATATTTTTATGTATAAAATATATATATATTATATATATATATATAATATATAAATATAATATATATTATAATATATAATAATTTATATAAGAATTACCTATTTAAGCTTTTAAGAACCCCGCTAAATTTTATTATTAAAAGAATAATAATTGCCCTTGGTTGAAAATTAGAAGGTGGGGGGTTTTAAATTCCTGAGAGCCCACTTTAAAAAATCCGTAAAAAATCTTTGTCCCTGAAGCTTTTCCCAACCCCTAAATTCGAGGTTCCCCCTCCCCTTGCAAAATGTTTTTTTCCTAAATCTATTCTAAATAATAATGCGAAAATATTTTTTAAACCAATCTCTTTAAAAAATAAAGGAAACGAAGGGAAAAAGGAACAGGCCCCTGGACACTGGGTTGAATGTCCCCGCCTTTGACGGGGAAAGCCTCGGTTTGCCTTTTTTAAAAAATGTCCTGAAAAATCCAAAACTTTTTTTTTTTTTTGGGGTTTTTGGAAATAGATTGGCCTTCCCCCAGTGGGTAAAAACTCATTGGGGTTTTAATAATTTTTCCCCCTCAAAATTCGCAAAAACATGCGGTGGGGTTTCCAAATTCCCATACGAGAAGCAAGTTTTTGTTTCTTTTAACCTTTTCCCCGCATTTAACCTAAACTTTTTCCCTTTGTTTTTTTTATACATAATACTAGAAATATATAAAAATGTAAATTATGAATAATATAATTTATATTAATATTATTATATAAATATATATATATATTATAATAAATAATACTTATAATTATCATATATATATTATAATTATAATATAATATTTTTTATATATATATAATATATATAATATTAAAATAATAATAATAATATAAATACTTAAATATTACATAATATAATTTGAAATTTGTTTTTAAAAAAATTCCATCTTTTTTTTTCAATCAAATTATATAATATATATATTATAATAAAATATATATTATATATAGTAAATAATTATTATATATAAATTATTATATATATTATATTATAAATTATAATATATATAATATATATAAGTTTATAAATCCTTGGATTATCTTGGGCCCCGTCTTACATGTATATTGGATTAAAATAAAGGGAAGAAAAAGTGAGGGTGAAGAAAATGAACCAGATAATTAACCTTTCAGAAGAAACGTAAATAAAGGTAAGAGAGGAAAAAGGAAGAAGAAGAACACGGTGGTAGCGGATTGTTAATGAAAACAACCAAGAAAACATAATAAAAAGGTGTAAAAAATAAGAACGGGTTTAATTTAGTTGGGAACGAAAGAAAATTATATGGCTTGTTTTACCGGTTTTTGAAGATGGAGAAAAAGGTCAAAAATTAAGTATTAATAATCAGGTCTATTGCGCCCCCCGCAATCCCAGGGAAAAAACCTGCGGGATGGAAAGAAGATAAGAAGTTTTTATTATACCAGAAAAAAAAGGGTGTTTATATGAAAAAATAAAAAATGGAAGAAGAGAAGGAAACACATAATATGATGGGGGGAAGAAAAATTTAATGAATGGCACATGTTGGGGGGATTTTGGAAGGAAAGAGAAGGAGAAAAGGAAAGCAAAGCTGTTTTGGGGGCGGTTTCCGGAGTTGGAACAAGAAAATATAAAAAGGGGGAAGACTAAGTTGGAAACTTTTGGCTTTTTAAGAAAAAATGGGTGGGCCCAGCGGATCCATGAGCAACCCTTTTTTTTAAACCATGGAAGGAAGAGTCAAAGTGGACCATGTTACCGCTGGAATTTCAAAGAAAAACCAGGAAAAATATACGGAAAAATCTATGAATAGACCCTAATGGATATGTACATGAAATAAGAGGGTTGGTTTTTAAAAAATGGATGTCAAACAAGCCATAACCCCAGTATTCTCTGGGATTCGGACCAACAAGAACTTTGTTGGGTGGGAAAGATGTAAAGATGGAGAAAACCCAAAGGGAAGGAGCCCGAAAGAAAAAGGTAACCCGAAGAACGATATTTTGTTTTTTTTTGGAAAAAATTAAAAAAGAATGAAAAAACACACAAAAAGAAAGGATTTTTTCGTAAAAAATAAAAAACTTAAGTTAGAAAAATATGAAGGAAAATCCCTAAGAATGTTTATAAAACACAAGTGAGTCTTGAGGAAAAAATTTTTCCCAAAAAGAAGGTGGGGTGGAGCGGTTTTGCAACGAGAAAAAAGTGATTTGGAAGAACAAAAAAATAAAGATTGGGGAAAAAGGAAAAAAGGACGGTTTTTTGGTGGGAAATTGAGGAGTTTCCCCCCCCAAAAAACGAGTTTAAAAGAAAAAAAAACAAAGAAAATAAACCGTTTTTATGGATGAAGCAAGGAAACCAGAGGAAAAATGACAAGCTTATGTTTTCTGGCCGAGAATCAATGCCCAGAATAGTAAAAAAAAAGGACGAAACATCGATTCAAATCATGGGAAAGAAATAGGAAGGAAAGAATTGGAGGAGACAATGAGAAGCACTAGGAAGTTGAAATATGGAATGGATGGGCCCTTAAGAAAAGGAAAATTAAAAACAAAAGGGAGTTCAACAGTTATACTACAATGTGAATATTTCCCCCAAAGTGAAGTAAACCACTCAATAGTTGGGGGGATAGGGGGAGCAGAGCAACCCGTAGATAAATTTTTTGGGATGGATTAATTATAAATGTGGTGGGACAACGAGGAAAATAAATAATGGAAGGAGAAATAACCCCAAAAACAAAAAAAATGGGGAAAAAGAACCGAGAAACAAGGATGAACCTTTGGAAACCCGATACCATGGGCGGGAGTGGAGACAGCTAAATTAAAAAAGCCTTAAAGAATGGAAAGAGCAAGAGCCCAGGAGTTGATGGACTAAAAAAAAATGAATTATTCAAACAGGAGAAGTAAAATGGGTGGCAAAAATGGAATGAAACCTAACCTTTTATAAATTGGGTATATGGAAAGAGGGGGAAAGAACAATAACCGTCCGATTGGAAAGCAAAGGCCTGGTGGGGATAATGTTCCAATACAAAGTTAAAAAGGAGGAATAGAAAAGAACAAACCAAGAAAATTTACAGAGAAAGGTGATTTTTTTTAAAAAAAAGAAAACAAGTGCATATTAAAATTAAGAGAGGAAAATTAAAAATAGAAGAAAAAGACTTTCGGAAGAAGATTTAGAGGGGAAAGTTGGGAAAGAGTGGGGGGCAAAACACGGAAAAATTCAGCGCCCAAATAGAAGGTGGGTTAATTGACTTTGAAAAAATATTCTTCCTTTAAAAATGATAGGTGGGAGAAGAGGCATAGAAATGGAAACATATGGTAGCAAAATATATCGGCATTTATAGATCCTAAGAGAAAAAGCTTTTGGAATAGAAAAAATTACAAATGTGGAATGGGTGGATACGAAGGGGGAAATGGAAGACCCTGCCCCATAATGGAATAAATAAGAAGCTTATAAAAATAAATAAGAAATATGTATAAGCTAACCTAAAAAACACGGTTAGAACGGAGAAAAAATGGGAAAAGGAGAAAGGGGTTTTTTGGAAACGAAGACTGGGAAAAGTAAGGCCAGGGCAGTGGGGGTTGGCTGTTCCCTTACTTTTTTTTGCATATAAATTCTGGAAACCAACTGCTTTTTTGAAACGATAGTGTTGTAAAAGGAGAGGATAGGGGAAAAATACACCCCTTTGGTAAAATAGGCCTGAAAAGAACCGCCGGCTTTTTTTTGTGGTTGGACAAAGGAGCAAACACGAAAAAAAAACTACAAGCTGCTGTGATCATGGGAATGAAGTTTATGAATTGAGTGGGGAATGAAAAATAAAACAGGGAGGAAAGAACGAAATAAAATGGACGATATCGAGAACCAGGGGAGAAACACGCGAAGATATGGAATTTTGGGAAGGTAACACAGTTAAAAAGAGACCAAAGCAAGATTCAAAAATATTTTACTAAAAATGTTGAAGGAGAAAAAGGAAATGAAATAAAAGAAAATTAATAAAGAAAGAATAACAAAAAATATTCAAAAAGAAATGGGTGGGGAACAATGTTTGGTTTAAACCCATTGGAAAATGATGCAGAGGGAAAGGAAGTGCCCAGTAAAGAGTTAAAAAAGTTGAAACTTCTCTTACATTATCTTTTCATTAAAACAAAATTAAGGGTTTCCCCGAATGTTGGGGGTACTAAAACAAAATGATGCCAAAAAAAGTAAAAAAAATGAATAGTTGCGGATGCGGGTGGTTTAGATAAAATAGAAGGAGTAAAACGCCTGAGGGGAAACAAGAAGTTAAAGAATTTGACCCAATAAGAAGAAGAGCCTTTTTCCGGATCCCCCCGCCCAATAATGGGGAATGTTAATTGGGAAAAGAAAACCAGCTGAGAATTGGTTTTTTTCGGTCCCCAAATGTGCCCAGAGAAAAATGGGAAGGAAAAAACTTTTAAGATACCCCCCGAAGAAAACTTACTTAAATTGGGAAAGACCCCTAAATGCGGACGAAACAGTGGGAAAGAACCAAAAAAAAAAAGACTACAGCTGACCCTACAATTACCAAGTATGCCTTGTGGCAAACGCTAAGCGGGAAAAAATGATGGAGAAATGTGGGGAAAAGGACGGGGCATATTTTGGAAGAACCGGGACGTCCTGGAAAAAGGATTTTTCTTTGGAGGAAGCCATACAAAATTATAAGGTAAGTATTTTGTCTGAGAGTGTTGGTGAAAAGTAAAAAAAAATTAATATAAAGAAAAGAAATAGCAGAATTGTAAATAATTATATTAATTAATAAATAAACATAATTATATATATATATATTATAATACGAATATTATTAAAATATAATGATAATATAATATATAATATAAACTAATATATATTAATAAAATAATATTGTAATTTATATTATATATTATAATATTTATAAATAAAAAATATAATGCAACAAAATAAAATTGGGTAAAACAAAGAAACAAAATCCATTTTTTAAATATTCCCCTTGGGGTTGTGGGAATGATATTCATACACTCAAAAGGAGGTGGGTATTATTTTTCGAAATATTTGTTTTTGCCGAAATGCCCGTCCTTAAAAAAATTTACAGTTTTTTTTTTGTAATCCCTTGTTTTGTAATTCGGAATAGTTTAACCGGAAATTAGTAGCGCCACTTAAGAATTGCAAAAGGCCACTGTTTTTTGTCCCCGAAGTTTACGGTGTGGGTTAAAATAAAAATGGGGTTAAAATAAACAAATTTAAAAATAAAATACAATACTATTTAAAAGTTTAATAATGTCGAAAAGTTAGCAACAGGTTTGCTTTCCTTTTTTAAAAAATAAAGTTTAAAAAAGAAAAAAATATTTTAAAAATTAGAAAATGAAAAAAAAATAATAATAACTTTTTTCGTCGGGGTAATCCTGAAAACTTTAGGTCCTTCACCATATGGGGGTTTTGGCAGCCAGAAGTGGGGAAACGAAAAAACGAATTTGAAAAATAAAAAACAAATTTAATAAGTAAATGAAAATTATAAAACAAAAAAAAAGGTTGGTAAGACTACCTTTATAAGGTAAATTCAAAAAATTATCAAAATTTAACAATCTGCAAAAATAAATCTTTATACTAAGCTAAGATAACCCATGCAATAATGATGTTTCATTTTTTACGGCAACACTCCTATGCAGCATAAAGTTGCGTTTACCAATTGAAAATAATCTTCCTTGTCAATACAGTGACTAAGTAGCCAAAGTAATAAATTTAATATAGGAAAATAAATATTCAAAAAAGGTAATAAAAAGGTTTTATAAAAATCATCAAAGAAAATAAAACTTTTTTGAAAAACAACCCTAGGGCCCCCAGACCTAGTATAGGAAGCCTCCTATAGCCCCTGCCTTTAAGGGCTCTAGAATAAACTTTCCAGCTTTTAAGTTTAAATAAAATTATTTGCCAAACAAGCCCTAAATTTTTTTTTTTAAATAATAAATTTGAGATTTTCAAATTTTTTTTACAAAATGTTATATCAAATAAGCTATGTAAGATTTCGATAAAAATTTAATAGTGGGGAAGGGCAATGTTTCAAAATCCTTTTTGGGCCTGGGGCTTGGTCCCCGTTTTTTTTCACCCCCAAAAACTTTAAAAAATGGGGACCTAAAATTCCCCGAATTTTTCAGCCGAATTTTTGAACCCCTATTGTAACAACTAAATTGTTCTTGCAATATAGTTTCCTATTTCTCCTTAAAATACGTTTTGGTTTGAGAGTTGCTCAGATTTCGTAGATGGAAAACCATACGTCAATGCTTTTCAGAAATTTTTCAATTTTTTTCAAATCCATGTTTTTTCGTATCCATCTCAAATGAAAGCATCTTCGGCATCTCTTTGAGGAAAATATGTAAACATTCAACATGAAAATAAAAAATGCCAAGAGATTTTTGGGGGGTCCCCATTAACCTAACAAAAAAAGTCACAAATGAATTTTTTTTGTTGGAATTTTTTGGTTTTTCCTGTGCTCAACGGGTTGGGGTCCCAGATTTTTCTCCAAACCACATTTTTTTTTTTTTATTTGTAATTAGTGATTTTGTTATTTCTCCTTTACATTTTTTTTTTTTCCTTTGTCTCCTCTGACAATCAAAAATTTTTCAGGGTTTTTTTTGGTACCTTTTTAAGAACCTTAACCGATATTAAGATTAAATTTTCTTTGGTTAGATTTTTTGTAGTTTTATGGATTGGTCAGTGGAATAATTTTTTTTCACAAAAACATTTTTTTTAAATTTTTTAAAAAATTTTTTTTTTGATAAAACAAAAATAAAAATTTTATCGTAAGTGGAAAGGAATGCAATTTGCAATTTGTTAACAAGCCCCTGAAAATGTGAATGTTGAAATTCCGGAATGAGTTTAAAAAAAAATTATTTCCTTTTTTCGAAACTTTCAAATAAAAAAAAAATTGGTTGGGAATTGGACAACGATGAAAAGCAACAGAACTCAAAAAAAATCGGGAAAAAATTCCCTAAATGTGGGACCTTTTTTTTGTTAAGGTATGGACCAATCTAATGCAAATATTTCAAAAAAATGTTTTTGAAATTCATTTTTTCCCCAAAAAATTTTTTGAAAAGTTTGAAAAATATGAAGAATGGTCTATTAAAACAATGGGATTTTTGAAAAAATGAAAAATTTCGAAAAAATGAAACCTAACAGTCCCCCACAGAAAAACACAGAAAACAACGTTTTTCAAGAAGGGGCAAAAAAAAAAAGCTACTATTTTTTTGGTGTTTTTTAATATAGTCCAAAAAAAATCGCCTTGAAAAATTCCCGAATTTTTTTATGTCCAATTTTTAAGGTGGGCCCCTGAAAAATTGGGCAGCCCCCAAAGCCAATATTTGGAAAATTCCCCCCTGAAAAGTTGATTTTAGTGCCTTTTTTACAATAAAAAACTACCTAAAACAAAGGAATAAATTTTTTAAGTGAATATTTGTAACACTGTTCACAAAGTGGGGAAAAAAAAAAATTTAAACAGAAATTTTAATGGAAGCCTAAATTGAAGCCCCCTTTTTTAACTAAGTGTAGGCTTTTATTTAAAATAAACTTTACTTTAGGCTTAACCTAACGTTGGGGCCCGAAATTCTTGGTTTCTTCCCGCCCTAGTCAAAGAATTTTTTTTTTTTCTCGATTAATAGCGATGAAAAAAAAAAAAATGACCAAAAAAAAAAGTCTTTTTTTAATCAAAAAAAATTTAAAAATTTCCACAGTCCCCCTGAAATTTTTTTCCCATACATCCAATGTTAGATTGTTTTGAAAAAAAAACCAAAATGAAATCAAATTGAAATGGACCCCCTTAGCGGTAACCCTGTGAGAGTGGAATCGTTTCCCTCGCGCCCCCATTTTACCCGAAACCCAACAAATTTGAATACCAAAAAAGGAAAAAATAACTCCTATTGTGCAATGAAAAAATATTTTTTCTCCGTTTTTTGAAAAGGGTCCCCCGAAGTTGTAGAACCAAAGTTTTGGAAATTTTTCCTTATTTTCGAAATCCTAAATTTTATAAATGACCAAATAATTGAAAAAAAGGTTGCACCTTTCTTTGGTTCCTCTTCCCTACCCTTTTCCTGCCATAAACCCTTTGAGAATACGTTTCCCTCCCTATCAAACGACCAAATAATATAAATGGAAGTTAATTTGGTTTTTTGGGCCTGGGTTTTAACTGAAAAGCCAAAATGGTCCCTTCCCCCCCTGATTAAAGGAGAAGATGAAAACTTAATTCTCAGAGGAAACTACAAAACCCTGGGGAAAAAAAGCCCACGGCAATTTACTCATAAGCACTGCGCACGGCATCCCCCCCCCCCAGGGCCCCCCCCCCCCCCCCCCCCCCCCCCCCCCCCCCCCCCCCCCCCCCCCCCCCCCCCCCCCCCCCCCCCCCGTTAAGGAAGTTTTCCCGCAAAAGTTTATAAAATTGCTTCCTAGTCAAAATTGAAAAAAACGCCTTTTGAATACACGAATGTTTTCTTTCCGTGGTTCTTACCTGAACTGACAACTCGTTCCTTTATTTAACGGATCTTTCGAGGCGCGGCGATATCGCGGATCATTTGGCCTTGAAGCAAAGCTGATGGTGTTTTAAATGAAAAATCACAACGTCCAATAAGTCCCAAAACCTCCAAAGAATACTCGGGTCACACAGCACGCTCGGCTCTCATTCACACACAGAAAAAATCAAAGAAACTTCCCCCAACATAAATTGCCCCCCCGAAAAAAACCACAATTCCATGACCCAAGGAATTTTGGCAAAACAAAATAATCCTAGTCCCCCCCAAATTAGTGAGCTTATTCCAGAAAATTGAAGACCCCCGTCCTCTCAAGGGTGAATCAGTGGGAGCTAAACAGGAAAATGGCCTCCGTAAATGAAAAATTTTTTTTTTGGAAACAAAAGGTTCCCCCGTCTCCCTGACCTGGGGAAAAACATAAGGTGTTTTTTTTCCCCGTCCGTTGGTAAACCTCAAGGGGATTTTCGTTTAGATAGAAGCCACTGTGCCTAATTACTATTTTTTCACAAATTTTCCCGTGGGAAATGGCCTAACAGGTTGGGTTTCCAAGGAGGCACCCTGCCAAAATGGATCATTTGGTTGGGGTAACAAACGCCCAATCCAACAGAACACAAATTGTACCCTACTTTCCCCCTCCCTTTACCTTTGATAAATTCTAATATTTGTGGGGCTGGGGAGTTTTTACAACCTCCTCTTAACAAAGAAGGTGGCCAATTTTTTTAAAATAGTGGATTGGGGCCTATAAAAAAAATGTCAAATCGCATCGGGCAAATCCGGCATGTATCATCTTTTTTCCCTCATAGTCATCGTTTTTTTCCTCCGATTAAATTTTTGGCCCGATTAAGTAAGGAAATATATTAAAAACCAACCAGAAAACTGGGAGAAAAAAGAAAATAATGTTTTTCCCTGAAAATCTAGATCATTAAAAGAGCTTAAATTTTTTAGATCGAACGACGTTAACTTGTTAATACTTTGGTTTCTGTGTAGCTAACGCAAATAAATTAAAAAAAAAAATTTTTCCCTTTTTAAAATCAATGTTTTGAAGACAATTACTTTCTACTTATAATATTAAAAAATTACATAACTTCAAAGGTTTTAAAGACCTTTTATTCCAAATGAAAGAAATTTTAAAAAGTATTAATATTAATTTCATTAAATTTTAAATATGTACGATACATTAATTATTAATTTTATATTATTATTTAATTAATTAAAATTATTAATTAAATTTAATTAACTTAATTAAATTTATATTATTATATTAATTTATTATTTAATTATTATTTATTTTATTTGATTAATTATTTATTATAATTATTTTTATTAACCAACTTTTCTCCCCCAAGAACTTAGGGGGTGAAGGTTTGCCGTAAACATGCAACCGACAGAAAAGGCTTAAGCGCAAGAAAGAATACTGAAACGCCAAGTCGAATAGAAAAGCTCGGCCCTTACGCTCACTTTTTGAAAACCTTTTTTAAACGAAGAAAAACTTGTGCAGTCCCCCAGAAAATCCCACCCTAAGAGCTTTCACGGGAAAACCTGCCGACCGGACCCCCTCCAACTATTGGCCTTTTCGTCAAATGGTGGGGTTTTCATCCCTTCGGCCCCCAAGTGGGTCATCAACCCAATACTCCTTCAACAAAAACCCCCGCCCAAATTTTTCTTCCTAATTATGCACCTTTTCCTCTCTACTCGCACTCTCGACCAACTCACCATTTTCTCTTCCTTTCACAGCGACATTTCCTTTTAACTGATTCCAAATTCCCCCACTTTTTCTTCCCGATAATCCAGATGGTCCCCGATTCACAACCTTAGTCCCCACAAACATTCATACACCACCGCTTTTTAACCACCCGACCAAAATCAAACATCTTCTTAAACACAATACGAAAACAAATCTCAACGTACTTTCCATTTTATTCTTTTTTTAATTTACTCTTTTCTTCACATTGCACAACTCCCTAACGTGAAATCCTTCAATTTTTATCAATTCTTTTTTACACCTTCCACAAACCTTTTCTAAAGACTCCAGTGTTAGCTGGAACACAAATGGTAATTTATTAAATTATCCTATAACCTCTTTTAATCCCCAAGAAAATCCAATAATCTCAAACTACTATCATTAGTCACAGGTAAATCATACTCCTCATGTTAAAGACTTTTAGCGCAACCTCAAAGAAAAACTTAGTCCCCTTAACAATCCACCAAGGAAACTTTCAATTGCACCAAACCCAACCTCCCCACCTTCAAATTTCAAAACTTCCCTAACTAATCTGCAATCATCCCCCCGTTTTTCCCTTTTTCAAATCCCGCCCCAAAATATATCCTAAAAATTTTTAAACTCAAGACACTTGGTTTTCAGCTGTTCCAAACATCCTTAACAATACCTTCACAACCTGAAGGAACTTGTTTCCCCTCAAATTCCACAACCATAACCTTTACTCTTTTCTACTAAGTTTATTTTCAACCTTCCTTTCCAGGTAGTAACAACCCCAGCAAAAATAAAATCCCTTCTACCCTCAAAACTTCCCTCTTCAAGATTTCGCCACCGCCGAACCCAAAATCACCACTTCTTCCCATTCCTTTCAATCATTTCTAAACACCTTTCACACCCGCCCACCTGGTTAATTCCCTTTTTCCATAAACCCCAATCCCCATATACCAAACGGGAAATAACCAAGGAGAACATAACACAATCCCCTGCCCCCTCCAAATTCCGCTATTAAAATATTAAAACCATACTATTCCGACTTCAATTTTTATTCCTTACACTGCTTCACTATCGGTCCTAACATACTTTTTTTTGAATGCCATTCCAGATTGCCTTTAAACCACTAACAAACCATTTATCAACTCCCAAAACTGCCATAGAGCCCCCCTTTTTTTCCCTATTTAAAATCCTGTTCCCCAAATAAACTTCCTGGTGCAAACAACCATAAAAAACACCCTTAAAAATCAATTTTCTATCTTCTCTCATCTTCATCATTTTTTCACCTTCTCTCAAATTTTTGTTTTTCAATGCCCAAAAGATTTCCCCATCCGCAACAATTCCTCTACCCTTCTAAAAACGAATCTTTAAAATTGGGTTCAACCAATCCAGTTTTTCCCTCAGTTTACCCGACGCAATTCTTTTTCGACCAAAATACAGCATAAATATATATCCTCCCTAAAACACTCAATAACATTTCCCCCTTTTATATTTTTTCTTTTTAACAGTTAACCCTTCAAATCCCTTACCCCTAATTGTAAAAGGGTAAAAACTTAATTTACGCCCTCCTCCTCCAATTCTTCGGAACTTAATAAACCCCCCTCCATAAATGCCCTTCAATTTACATCAACTTTTCTCCCCAAATTCCAATCAACTCCCACATCTCGCCCCTTCCTTTCTTGATCATTTCAACCCATAATTTTTTCCCAATCCTAATAATTCTGCCCAGATTTTTTTTAAAAAAACCCATTTTTTTTTCCACCAATTTTTCTTTTCCCAGATTAATTACCTCCTCCTTATTAATGACTTCATCCCAGAAATATCCATTCCTTCCTGCACCAACACAAATTAAAATCACACACAATTCAACTTAATAAAACCCTTTTAAAATTATGTTGGAAAAAAAACAATGTTTTTTTTATGCCCCAGAAAATTTCCCAAATCCTTGCCCGACAACTCCCTCCCTTCAAAACATCCCATTTTTTTTCCATCAGTTTACGAAAACAACAATTCCCCTAATTTCATTATCCCCCCCCTTTAAGCAAGAAAATTTCCCCTTTATTAATCAATTCTTAACCTTCCGCGCTTCCCTTCCCAAGAAGGAAAGCTTTTCCCCCTAATTCCTTATTAAGTCCCCCCATATTCCACCCCATCCTCCCCCACCAATAGATTCTTTTTCATTTACCTTAACAATCTTTTTAAAATCCCTTCCCAATGCCAACATTATACGATATCTATTTTACACACTTCTAATATTTCCAAGCATCCTTTTTTTTCCTTTTTTTGAACCTTCATCAATTGGCTTTTTTTTAGTCATATCAAACACAACCACACAGCACGCTCCCCTTTTTTTTTTTACAACTTTTTTAACCAGGTTTGGCATCACCCTCACATATCTTTACAAATGATAGGATCTCTTTAACAAACAATCCACTATCCGGGCCTTCCCTACTTGGCCCATTCCTTCTAATACTTTCTTTTGGGATTGATAACAACCCGATACTTCCTTTCAAAATAATGCCTTCAAGAAAAAATTTCTGGTTTAGCCTTTCACCTAATCAACATTCAAACTGACAAACTTAACTTTGCCCGAGTGGGGTTCTCCTCCACTACATTCTCACTCTATTATTTCACTTTTTGCGCCTCTCTCCCCCTTTAACCTTCCTACACTTTTCCCTTAACTCTTATTTTTACTCACTCCCTTAATTGGCCTTATTACTTATTACACACATATCTTTTACACTATCTCATATATTTTACATTATATATTTAATTCATACTAATACTTTCTTACAATCATATTTATTCTCCCATATTTAACTTAATTTTATTATCTAAATCCTTCTAAAATCTGACTTTCATCATTATTTATTAATTACTATAATTATTAAATGATTAGAAATTAATTATTTTTAATTTCTATCCACTCTCTATCAATATATTTAACTCATATATTATTTTATTCATTATTAAATTATTTATATAAATTTATTAAAATATAATTATTATATTAATTATTTTTATAATATAATAGAAATTAGAATAAAGTACAAAAAGATGTTTTTTAATGAATAACAAAAAACTTCCTGATTAATTAAATCCGTTCTTAATGTAAAATTTTTTTAACACATTAAATAAAAGAATGAAAAGTTTGAACCCTACAATTTAATTTTCTTCCTTATTAAAAATAATTTAATTAAAATTTTAAAATCATAGTAATAAAAAAATTTGTCTTTAGAATAGTTAAATCCTTTTCTTAAAGTAAATGTCCCCCCCAATCCCGCTAAAATTTTCTAATAAATCCGGAAAACCAATCGGCATCGCCCCCATTGCCTAAAAATTTCCCTTTAAATCCGACCCAATCACTTAATTTTTTAAATGCTATAGTAGGTAATGGCGGACCCGAGTTTTTAAATAAGTAAGAAATAAGAATTTTTTTTCTCAAAAATAGAAGATAGATTTTAAAGGGGAAGGAAAAGCCCCCTTTAAACCCCCCCACCAAACTATAAAAATAAAATAATCCAAAACTTGTTAATTACGGTTTTAAAAAATTTTTTTGATACAAATTAAAAAAAAATGCCCTGTTGGAAAATATAAAAAATATTTAATAAAGAAAATGGTTTCCCCATGTTTTTTCCCCCAGTCGAAATGTATTATACCGCGGAATATGCGGTAAAACCATCCCCTGGTTTTTTTTTTGGCGAAAGAGCCAATCTTCCAGTCCCCCCCCCGAATTGAAAATGAGTCCTTGGGTTAATAGGCGAACAATTTTGTTATTCCCCTTCCGATAAAAAGTGCTCGTGCCTTTTAAGGAATAATGCCAATTTATCAAAGGTTAAGCCCGGAAGAGGTCCCCCAGCTTATTGGGGCTGGAACCTTTGGTTTCTAACCCCCTTGTCCCCAAAAAATTAACCTTTAGAAGAAACCTGGTTGAAAAATTTGGCAGAATTCCGTGGAAGAAGCCCTCAAAAGCGCTCTTTCCAAAAAAAGTTTTTAAATGTAAAAAATGAATTAATACATGAAAACAAGGACACTAAATGATGAATGCATGCTTAAATTCCATAAGCAATTTATTTTATTAGATTTACAGGGATTAAATTATTCAAATTTTTTAAAAGCTTTTTCTGCCAAGAAAAAAGGGAAAAAGGAAAAATTTCATTTTTGCCTTTTCTTAATACAAGGCCTGCCAAAAGAGTATGCATGGAAAATAATGAAAAGATTCGTAAATATTTGTGATAGCTTATACTTTACTTCTTTAAGGTGGTAATTTTAGAACATAAATCTATCATTTGTGCTGGTTACTCAGCAGTATGTCACATTCACTTCTGTGGCAGGAATAACTATCAAAATTTAACTAAATAATAAATTTTTTTCTTAGAATTTATAGTTTTAATTATTTGTTTTATTGAATTCAAACCATTCTGGGCCCCCTTTATCCCCTGTTAAGTTCCCATCAAGGGAAAATGAAAATCCCTGAACCAACTGGGCCCCCATAAAACAATGATTAAATTAATGTTTAATTTTACCTTCTCTCTTCCCTTCTCTCTCCTCTTTCCTCTTTCTCTTTCCTCTCTCCTTCCCTCTCTCTCCTCCCTCTCTCTTCCTTTTCGTCTCCTCCTCTCTCTTCTCTTCCCTTCTCTTCTCCTCTCTCCCCTTCTCCTCCCTCTCTCTCTTCTCCTTTCCCTCCGTCTCTTTCCCCGAAACTTCCCTTCCCCCAACTTCCTTTCCGCCTTTTATCTGATCTATTTTTAGGTTGTAAAAACATGAGAACTTTTATCATGACAAAATTTAAAAAATTTTTTTTAGAATGTTAGCTTAAATGTGAAGGTAAAATAATTAAATATAAGTGTAATCTTCCCAGGGGGGTAAAAAGCTTTTAATAAGGGAAAAACAATTCCCCCTCCCGCCCTGCTCAAGTGTAATTTGAAAAAACTAAGAAAATGAATATAAGTGTTGGATAAAGTGAAATTTTTTTTAATAATAAAGTGGAATATAAGGTTTTCTACAAAATTTAGTTTATTTTGTGAAAAAAGAAAGAAAATTTCTTTTAAAAATGAAATTTTAAATCCCGACAATAAATTAAATACAGTTATGGGTTCCCTTATAAACATTAAAAGCCGCCAGAGTCCTTTTACCTTTTTTGTATTGATAAGGGCAAAGGGAAAAAGAGATAGCCAGGTTTTTTTAAAAGTAAAGCCCGGGAATTAACTTACTCCCCTCACAACTAACCTTTGGGGAAATTTTTCCCCGATTTCCCCAGTTTGGCTTTTTCCATAACCTTAAGTTGGTGGAAGTCGAAATAGTGGCCCCGACTTTAGAATTTAAGCAGAACAAACGAGCCCTGTTCGGACGACAAATTTCCAGGCCTCCCTAAAACTTGGAATGACTTTTACTAACCTTAATTCATGGGGTTGCAAAGTATTTATTCTTATTTTTAAAAGAATCTATAGAAGGAAGGCCAAATTTTTTTTTTATACCTTTCAAAAAGTCCCCCAATTGTCCCGAAAGTTCTTAACTATCAAATATCCCCTAAATATGCAATACTCCTTTTTGCACTTTTCCTCTAAAAATGCAATTGTAGAAGGCTCCCCACATTCCCAGTTCCTAACTAGTTTTTTTTTTTTTTTTACAAAGTAAAATACTGTGTTATTTTCTTTTTCTAAATTTTAACATTTTTTTTTTTATTTTAAAATTTAAAGATTTGTTTTTGTAAACTTTACTTCCTGCCTCATGAATGAAACATAAAAATTTTAAGAAATGGGTACTGGGAAAAACCAGGTTAAATAAAAGGCTTTTTTTTAATTTTGAGAACTTAGTTGTTAGAGGAAAAAAGGGGGCCCAAAAAAATTTTTGGAACAATCCTCCGTGGGGTTAACAAATAATTTTTAAGGGTTTTTTGGGATTGTTGGTCTGAAAGGCCCCTCCAGGGCTTCCTAATGCAAGGGAATAAAACCACTTGGTTTATTTATGAAATTAATTCCAAAACCCCAAAAGACTTTAAATCCAAGAGGATCCGCGTTCCCTTTTCATTTGGTTAAGTCCTAATTTATTTTTCCCCGCTCTTCTTCCTTACCTGGCAATTTTTCTGGCCCAGTTTTTTTTCTTTCATATTTCTTCTTCTTTTTCTTTTTTCTCAATAGGTGCGGCCCTATACGGAAAAGAAGTAAAAATGGGAAATCCTGAAAAAGCAAAAAGAAGGAAGCCCCCTTTTAAATTGGCCTCAAAAAATGCCATACCTTTGAAGTTTTTTCCCCCCCTTCCTAATAGGATGGGCCTCCAAATAAATCTGTTCTTTCCCACTGATGCCCCCCCTAGTCACGAACCATGCCTTGGGCTTTGGGGGTTAGAATAGTTTACTCGAAAAATGAAAAAAAAACAGTTCCGGTTTGTGGAAAACATTGGAGTTTAGTTTTTGAAATTCCTACTGAAAAATTGGGGTTAAAATATATACAGCAAAAAGAAATACATTTTTGGACTCTTAAATTTAAAAACCAAATTAAAAGAAGTTTTTTTACCCAACATAATAGAAGGGAAAAGAAAGTTTAAGAAGTTGTTTTTGGTGGGACAACCCTTTTTCCTGTTCCACACCAGTAAGCCTAAAAAAAAGACGACCCCCCTGAACCGAATAATCAAACTTCTTCCTGGCAAAAGGGAGGGCAGGCGGGGGGATTACCAAACTTTCTTGTCCCTGAGTATGATTGGGAACCCGCGTTAAACATCATATTTAAAATCGGAAGAATAAATATTCCTTTTGCCAGATTTTTTTCCTGGTTAGAAATCAGCCTTCAGAAAAACCATTGAATGGTCCCCCCCATAGAAAATTTTTCGCCCACTCCCTTTCCCCACCTTCTTGCGGAAAAAATGCAACAAAAAAATACTCAGGACAGTGCCATTGTTATTTCTTCCAACTTGGAAAGTAAAAAAGAATTCTAAACTGGAAGCAAAAAGTTCCCCATTCCCCAGAAGTAAAAATCCTACCTATTTGAAGGTCTTTGGTTTTTTTTACCAGATTTTTCCTATTCCCAGCAGAAAATTTTCTAAAATATAGAGAAAATACCTGGTTTATTTCGTATCGGTAAATTTTCAATATTTTTCCCAGCCCAAATGGAAATAATTTTTAAACTATTTCAGTATAAGGTTGACTACAAAAGAACTCAAGCAGCAACAAAGAAAAACTTTGGAATGTGCCCAACTCCAGAAAAATATTTTTTTTTTAAATACCCCATGAAAAAAATGCCTGTTCCTTTTTAAAGCCTACAAAAAAGACTACTAAAATTTTTTTAAAAAAGAAATGAACTTTTTGGTTTTCCCTAGTCCCGTTTGGAAATAAAATCTAAAATCCACTTTCACCCCGCGTTGGGGGTTTCCTTTTCGTTTCCCAGAAATATCCCTTTTATTCCTTTTCCCCCTGTTTATTTCTTATTCTCCACTCTCCTTAAGGCAATTTTGGTGTTTTAAGGAAAAAAACCCTTGTTCAACCCTTAAAGAAAAAAGCCCACTTTGATGGAAAAATTGCCCCAAAAAGTGAATGTAAAAAGCCAAATTTTGGTTAACGAAAAGATGATAGAAATGCAGTGTCCTAGGTAAAAAAATCAATTTACGTAAATCTTAAAGCGGCCATGCCCATACAAAAAAATCTTGAATATTTACTAGAGATAGTCCCTAACTTTTCCCCAGGTTGTCTATTATTAACAGTTCTTAAACGTGCCTCGGATGCAAAAAAATTCCCAAAGATTACCTGTTTAACATTGAATTGAATAGGTTTTTCTCTCTTTCGCTTTTTTAATCTCTGAGTAATTGCGGCGCGTCTCAAATAATGAAACAGATCCTTTCAGATACTTCAGAGAGAGTTAAACTTTAGAAAGAAATTTTTTCCTTAATCCAAATAGCCCTGGAGGTGGGGTGGGAAACTTTAAACCGTTTTTTCCCCCTGATGAATAACACCGCAAAGTTTCCCGTCAAGACCTTTAATCCAAGAAGTGGTGGGTGGCGAGGATAAAGTTCAGGATCCCGGCCATAAAACCTTTAACCTAAGCCTAAATACCACAGGAAGCCAAAATTGGCCCTCATCGAAAAACTCTCCATAAGTAACAACATTTTGTTTTGCAAAAAAAGAATTTTTTTGGCGGAGAACCAATGGCTGGTTTTCGGAAATTGAAAAGCTTTTGGGAAAAGATGTTTTTGGAAGTATTATTTAGCTGATTTCTTTTTTCCCATTGGGTGCTGTTTTTGTTGGTCTACGTTAACGCCCTCTTTTGACTCAGAAAAATGAATTCCACTCCCTGTTCATCTTTAATGAAATTTGGCCCGCCCCAAAAAAAATCCCACTCTCACTGGAGGCCCTTAATAGATTAGCCTTGGAGTTTCTTTTCCCTTCCCCATCCTTTCCCTGGAAAAAACCTACCCTCCTGGGAAAAAAAACCTAAAATTTAATCCAAAGGAACTCCCTCTGTCCTTCAGAAAACTTTGTACCTGCCCAAAAACCTTCAAAAAAAAAATAAAATGTGGCAGTCTCTCTCTGCCAAAAGTCCTAGTTTTAAAAAAACAAAATTTTAAAAAATGGAAGAAAACAATTTAAGAACCTTGTTTAAATAAATAAATTGGGCCCCCCTATTCCCCCCTTAGTAAAGTTTTATCGGGCAAAATAATTGTTTGGGGTTTGTTTTACCATAAAATTAAAATGGAATAATCGGCATGGTACAATGTTAAATAAAATTTTTATAAATGTTCAAAACCGTAACATTTTTTTATTTAAAATAAAGAATTGGTGGGACTTTTTCTGGATTTAGATGAATTAAATAAAAAAATTTTAATGGTGACCTAAAGTTATTGATTATAATTCCCCCTAATGTTCCAGTATACTCCTGTGTAGAAACTGAAGGAGAAAGTTTAGAGCATTTTTAAAAACAATGTTTTTGAATAGTTTATTTTTTTATGTAAGTTAAACTATTTTTGTTACAAATATATTTTTTCCCCTTCGTAAGGATCTATTTATGATTCAATCTTTCTCTACTTTCTTCTAAAAATAAGTTACTGTAAAGATGTGACCTTTGGTTTTTGTACAGGGTGTGGAATCCCTTCCAAGTAACTTTGGAAAAATTCCCAAAAACCCCTCCCCAAAGTTAGTCATTGAAAAGAAATTACGGTAATTAAAAAATAAAATTAATATCACATTTTCATTTGCTCGGAAATGGAAATCTGAACGTTTTTATACCAAATCCTAAAAGAATTAAGTGAATACTGTTTTTTTTGGCGAGAAAATTGCCGGCCCCTTATAAAAAATGGAAAAAAGTTGGTAAATCCCCTTGTTTTTTGAAATTTCCGATAGTAAAAAAACGAAAAAATTTAGTTACAAAAGCGGCTCGAAAGCAAAAAGCAATCCCTAAAAAAAACCAAAATGGGTTTATCCCGAAAAACTGAGTATATCAATGATTCTAATAAACAAAATATTATAAGATAATAAATATTTATTGAAATAATTAATAAATTTTAATTTAAACTTTTTTCTTTCTTTGAACCACCTTTAAAATAAGCTAAAAAAAAATTTGGTTTCCTCTTGCATAAATAACGACGGTTTTGGCAAAGGCAGAAAACCTTTTTTTCCATAATAAATAATAAAATAATTTATATTAATATATATTATATATAAATATTAATATATATTATATATATATAATAGTATAATATACATAGTATAATATTATTTATAATATGATAAATATAGAACAAATTTATAGCTTTAAAAGAGTCCGAACACCTGCCAACCTCCGTGGCCTACAACGAGTAACCATTTACAAATAATCCGATTCCATTTTTTTTTTTTTATGGAAAGAAAATTTCAAAATGCTTTTTGAAATAAAAAATTAAATCCTTTTATTTTTTTTTAACGAAAGAATGTTTATTTAATGAAATAAAGATTAATTCAAAATTAAACATGTGAAAAAACAGGTAAAAAAGAATTAATACTTATATTAAAAACGCTTTTTTTAACCCATTAAAAAAATGGCGGCCAAAGGTTTCAGGCCTCATACGCCATTTTAACTTCGTTTTCCAATTGTTCAAGTTATGATCTTGTAATAAGCGATTTATCGCAAAGGATTTTCACTTAAGCAAGGATCAAATATTAAAAGTAAGGAAATAAGTATTTAATATTTAGTGTACAAATTTTAAAAAATATATAAATATTAATTTATTATATATATATAATTAATTAATATATTATTATAAATTATATAAATTAATAAAAATATATACATATATATATAGACAGCAGAGAAGGATGGAAGAGAGAAGAAAGAGGAACCGAATAGTTTAAAATTTTTTCCCTGAGTTCCCCGCCCACCTAAATATAAATATATATATATAATAATATTATTATTATATTTATATATATAATTTAATATATATATAATAACATATTTATATAATTTATATAATATAATATATTATATATATATATTTATATATAAATAAATATATATTTATAATTTATAAATTATATTAATATATAGATATATATATATTAATTATATATATATATAATATATTACATTATATAATAATATATATAATATAATATAATAAAATAATATATTAATATATATATATAAATTAGTAAACAACCTTTTTAAAGAAGTTTTTTCCCCTCCCCACTTTCAAACTCCCCCTTATGATTTTATTATAAAAAAAGCAAACTTCTTTTAAAACCATTAAAAAAACAAAAAAGGGAAAAATAAAATTTAAAGTTTACATTTAAGAATTTGTAGTTTTTTTTATCGTTTTTTTTCCAATTATCTCGTATAGAAGGGGTTTTAAAATAACTCGTAAAGAAAGTGGCCAAAATTTTTTTAGAATCCCTTAAATCCTCAAAATGAAGGGCAAATCATGTTTGGGTTTGGATTTGGAAAAAAGGACCGACCCCGCCCCCCGCTTTGTCCCCTTTTTTTTTGGTTTTGTTTTTTTTTCTAAATTGAAAAAAAAAAGAATTTTTAAATCAGTTTATTGAGTCCCCCCTTTTTTCTAATTTCACTTAGAGCCACTTTAAACCTGTCCCTTGAAAAGATTTTTTAGCCTTTTTATCCCTGTTCAATAAAAGGATTTTTTTAATATCAACAAAAAAAAGCCAAAAATATTTTGCCCCTTTTTTTAAAAACGATAAGAAAAACCTAAAGAAAAGAGGTTTAAATGAAAAGGGGGTCCATGT